>JBBMJZ010000036.1:4960005-4973252 GCA_037833815.1 Zingiber zerumbet
ATAACCAAATGTTGTTTGGTTCAACCTAAGTAATGCAACAAAAACTTGTTTGTTTGAAGGTTTTAATGAATAACCTAATTTAATATTTATAACCAACCATATATATTATTATTATTATTATTATTATTTAAACTCTACGTTTTTCTTTTTTTATATATTTTTTTACTTTTTCTATTTCACATTTTTCTTTGTTTTTTTTTTTTTATGTTTTTTATTTTTTAAAATTTTATTATGTTTTTTTATTTTTTTACTTTTTTTTACATTTTTCTCTTATCGAAGGGTATTTTTGGTAAAAATAAGTCGTTAACCCCGGAATCAAGAAAAACCTCAGTTTTCCGATTCTGGGTGGCATGCCCCTTTTGCTGACGTGTCGGCCATGGAACATTACTCGAAAATCATCAATTACTTAAACCAAACAGGATTTTCGTTGATAACCTTGGATGGATAACCAAGGTTATCAAAGATAACCCCTAACCATACGCACCCTTATAGATTCAACAAAAACAAGAAAGAAATTTTACGAATTGAAAAGCATAAAAATTCTACCATTAAAAGGACAATTAGTAAAAATCAAATTCATGTTATTTAAAATATAAAATTTGACTTTGTATTTGATTTTAGTAATTGCCTTATTTTAGATGTTAACAATTTTTATATAATACGAGTTTAATGGGTATATTTTAGTCTGATAGAAGTTCTTCTTAATTTGATAAGAGTACATTGGAATATCGTGTTTCCCAATTAATGGTATTTATTTTCAAATTTAGTTGGTATTGAGTTTATAAAAGTGTCGTGTTCTATGTAGTAATCAAATTTTGATTAATAAAATTTCCTCTTTAATTCTCCGTATGAGGCTTGTTCCTATTGATGATAGTTATCTAGTGTTTCATCAATTTCATCCTAGTATTCCGAATTTTTTGTGATTTGAGAATTCAATTTGGTGCTATATTAATTTGGTATGGAAGAAGAGACGCTTCCTTCTATACCAATATTGGAACCTTGATTTGAAAACTAATTTAAAAAATTATTGCAATGTATGCTCCTTCGTACTACAGTGCAAGAGAAACTTCAAATAGAAGAATCACTTGTGTTCATTATAATATTCATCTAGCGGTGATTGAAGGATTAGTAAAATTCGGTGTTAATTATTACTCCTATGGTATTTTATTTTACTGTTTTTTAAAGTTCTTTCTATATATTTGATTAGACGTGTTGTAAGTGCTCTTAAGAACAGCAAGTGTAATTTACTTTTTCCATTACTTGCTTTGCAATTGTGGTCCCTTCTACATGTTAACAATGTGGGATTTTTGTATCCTATATCCTAATTCTTCATCATGATAAAAATTCCTAAACTCATATAAAATTGGGTGGGCCATTGGAGTTCTAAATATATATCTTTTGGACTTACAGTGATCTTATTTTGTGCTGGATTGTTTTGATTACCATTATTCAATCCTTGCAAAATAAAAACATCTAATTTGATTTTTGAATAAAATTTTTAAGGTCATCTTAAAATGTTTTGTACACAAAATTCACCTCTATCTTGTGTGATCTCAATCTCAATTTATATCTCTCATTTACAACCTTTAAATTTTCTCCCTCTCACACATTGGGTAGCTTCGTGCACCAAAACACCCTTTTTTATCATCACAAAATCAAACTCATGTAGCATCTTTGGCTTGTGGGGTAGAGAAGATTATACTATATAACACAGATATAATAACTTCAACATTGCACCAGACCACCACCAACGCACTCAACCATATCACATGTGCTACATCTTATATTTTTTTCTATTTCATGTGACAAACTATGCTTCAATTGTTGTGTATACCCCAGTTTAAGGAAGAGCATTAGGGGTATGATTATTTGAGGGATTTTAATTTCCTGAAAAGGGAGAGAACTACATGCCCCTTCTTTGTTGAAAACTCTGATGGATTGTAGTCTGCAAATGATAAAAGACCACCATGTCCTTCACCTCTATAACCCAATATGATGCTCATCATTTATAACATTAGATAGACATCAATACATTGGTCCACAAGGTGACAAGCATGACCACCTTGAAAAACCCAAAGAAGTCCCACCCAAAGTAGCAAGGGTGAAGGCCAACCAATGTCCTTGAGGAGACACTCAACGAAGTTGTAGCAACTGGAGAAGTTAAACAAAAACTTCCACCGGCATTGTCATTCCAAACATATTCAAGATGGACAGGGCATATCTGCTCTTACATGTTATGATCAACAAACAAGCCAAGGATGCAACATTTAAATAGATCGACGAACTGTAAAGGGTCAAGACAAGGGGGAGAGAATTAAGAGACCACAAGGAATCTTGCGACATCAAGTGACAGATTAGAGGTAGAGGTGGAAGATGTTTGTGATAATGTCAATGTGGTGCTTGTTGAAGGTTATAATTAGCAATCAGGTGGCTTCTAAGAAGTGATGGAAGATGGATTTGGCAGAGAATGTGATAGATAGATAACAAGGATAATCCGTCCTTTCAAACCTTTTCATCTCTTTTTCCACCTTTCTTTTTCATCAAGTAATCAACCTTAAGGCTTCATCCACTTATGCCTTCCTTCCCTTCATCCCCTCTCCCTCCTTTTCTTTCCCTCCTCTCTTTATCCCTTCTCTTTAAGCTAACCATAGCCTGGAGTTAATATTATAAATTTACATTTTATATGTATCCATCAAGTTCTAAGTAGCTCTTAGCTATACAAACGTAATATTTCTTTATTTATTTTCTTTGACTAATAAAGTGATTTTTTTTATTCTCAACAAGATAGGGAAAGGAAGAATAGGTAAAGTAACATGGGTCCATCAAGTTTAGTGTAATTACAATTTTTTGGACTTGAGCAGGACTACTTTTAGTTGAATTGGTTAATCTGGTAAGGTTTTGAAAGTGGCTATTTCTCAAACAATGTTTGAAATCTCGAACTGAACAGAGGTTATGATCCTCAATGGCTCGAGATAGTGTCATCGGTGTTGTATCAGTGTCAGAAGTATGCTAAAGGAAGGAAGAAAAGAAGAATAAGAGAAGGCAGTGGAGGAAGAAGAGGAATGGCCAAGTGTTGGTCGCTCCAAGAAGAAGGATGAGTAGGAGAAAGAAGTAGAGGTGGAGAAAGAAGAACTTGTGTACTGAACCCAATGAGTGGACAAATGCAGAAGGAGCAAGCCAAACTAGAAAAATAACCGTTTGGTTTGTTTGCATTTTCATTTCATTTTCAAGAAAACGGCATTTTCTCGTTTTTCAGAAAATAACTTTTCCGCGTTTTTTGTTTTCTTAAAAAATGCTCTCTTTTTCTTAAAAATGAATCTGGAAAATGCAAACCAAACGCGTTTTTCATTTTCTCAGAAAATGAAAATAGAGAACAACATGGAAAATGCAAACCAAACGCCCCCTAAGCTTCCTAATAGAGGGAGGAGATCCCATATGAGTGAAAGTTGCAGGAGCAACAACTGTGTGAAGACAAAACACACGGGTTTGGCATTAGAGCTTCGAAAAGGATGCACAAACAATGAAATCAATGTCTGCTCTACGTTGAGCAATGGTGTGTCACATGGCATGTGAGCGTTGAATTCAGTGCAATCTCCAGGTCTATCAAAGGGGCGAAGATGTGTTGAATGGTTGAAGACGTGGAGGAAAGAAGATTTGTTTGTTAATGTATCAAGGTACTGAGACCTTCCTGCATGCCGGTCAGCACAGAACGAAAATTTTTGCCTGTGCGAACTGCCATGGCTCAAGATTTGAAACGTCTCAACAATGATCACGTTTGAGGAAGAGGCTATATACAATAAAAATCAAATAGTACACACACAAAAAAAAGAAAGTTGAGTCAACCATAGCTTTAAACTCCTTAAAACATTTGAATAAGCCTCTTGTCTTGCTAAATAGTGTAATTCTCGTTCAAAACCTTGCCAGATCTTGCCAGCAAAAGCTCAGGCTTAAAAAGACTATATTATGCAAAGACTGAATAAGGAAGCGGTAGAGTGAGTCGATGGTCTTTTTTGTTTATTTACTAGAATTTCGTTGAATAGCATTAGAAAAAAGAATAAACAGAAAAGAAATTGAATGGTTATCATTCTAATTCACTTTTGAAGTAAAAGCATAAACTATGGATTAAGTATGAGCATTCAAATTGTTCATCAGAAAGACTGCATTAGTTTGATAACTCCAATCGTCAATTTTGAGGAAACAACCGTGTGTATGGCATACCAAGGCTTAACCCAACACCTAGATGCACTATTATAAAGTATGCACAATGAAACTTTGAGAAAGAGTAATAGAAAAAAGATTAGGAAGGAGACGTGACTGAAAATCAATTTGGGTTCATACTTAAAAGGTCAACAATAGAAGCTATACATCTTCTCAGGCAATTAACTGAAAACTATTAGGAACAAAAATAAGATCTATTAGAAAAAACTTATGATAGAGTTTCAAGAGAAATTATATGGAGAATTCTAAAAAAGAAAGGTGTTAACGTAACATATATTGAACTAACAAGGTTAATCTACACTAATCATGGATGAACTCAAAACATTAAGTACCGTATGCATATTGTTTACAGATGATATTGTTTTGGTCGATGAGACACGTAAAGGAGAAAATGCTAAATTAGAATCTTGGCAGAAAATACTAAAAGTGAAAGGTTTTAGGCTTAGTAGAGTAAAAACATAATATATGAAATTTAAGTTTAACAATATTAAACGTGATGAGATAATTGTTAAGATAGGAGATGACGAATTGTCTAGACTGAGAAGTTTAAGTAATTAGAATCATTTTTTTTAAATGGAGGGACTGAAAGAGAAATCTTACATAGAATACAAGAAAGATGGTTGAAAATGGAGGTTAGCGTTGGGTGTCTTACGCGATCGTAAAGGCGGTTAGGCCTACTATGTTATATGACATTGAATGTTGGCGATGAAAGTTACAGAGATGAGAATGTTAAGGTAGATGTGTGGACATACGAGGCATGAACAAAGATGATGATGTAAAGATAGATGTATGAACATACGAGGATAAACAGAATAAAAAATTAGAGCATTAGAGAGAAAGTCGGAATTGCATCTATTGAGGAAAACTCTGAGACACGTTTAGACGACCAATAAATGTTCGATTAGGCGATGTGAAACTATGACAAATACGCACATCAAATGAGAAAGAGAAAAATAAAAAAAGACTTAATTAGCAGCAGCAGAACAAAATAAAATTTATTTAAATATAAATGATGATATAGTAAGGGATAGAGCACGTAGAATGATCCATATAACCGACCCCACCTAGTATAATAAGGCTTGGTTGTTGTTGTTAACCGTAAAAGTCATTTATTCAATAAGATAACAAATAAGAAAATATAGAACTGATCTTATAATTTCTATTGACATAGCAAACTCTTATAAAGTCTCTAGAAGGTGGATTTTATAATCCCCGCTATGCGCCTTCCACCCGTGTAGCTGAATTTACCTCCCTCCATATCCGTGGGACCGGTTCTAGGGTAGTCGCTGATGTAGCGGTTCCACATTTTTTTCTAGAAGGTGGATCTTAGAGAGGATACGAATCTCTAGTAATTCCACTAATATCATAAAAGAAACATACCCTAATATTATTACTAGTGGTAAATCTCCTGATAGCGAGAACAAAAGCTTTTCAATAGTTATGGGCTTATATTAAAAGTCATCTGTAAGTCTACCTGTTTGCAATAGTAATAAATGAACCAGCCAACCACATAAAAGATAAGCTTCTTTAATGTATGTCATTTATAGAACTTATTATATTTTGAGAGTGTAGTTAGATTAAAATTTCAAGCTTGAATTAAAGATAAAAACTTTATGAACTAAAGGTCTTAAAATAAGTAGAACCAAAATTTAATATATGGAATATAGTTTCACCAATAAGAAATGAATCAATTTTAAAATGGATAGTCAAGAAATTCAGATAACTAAAGAGTTTAAAATATCTTTGATCCATCATTCAGCAAAAAAAAATGGTAAAGATAATATTAATAAGAGTAAGACTAAGTGGTTTGCGATAGCTAAATGATTTTTAGGCTAAAAGGAAAATTTTATAAGATTGTAGAGAAACCAAGCATACTTTATGGGTTAGAGTGTTGGCCAATTAAGAAATAACACACAAAAATTTAATGTAGCAAAGATGAGAACAACTTAAAATGAGTGTGTAAAGCTAAAAAAATAAAAATATTAATATCCAAGAGCAATTAGATATAGTACCAACAGATGATAACATGAGAGAAAATAAATTACATGGTATAAACATATTCAAAGATGATGAATAACTTATATAGTTAGAAGAGTCATCTATTAGAGCACATAAACCTGAAAAAGAGAGAGCAAAGAAATATAAATCATTCCAAATTGAGTTTCAGTCTCCAACCATAACAAGATGTTAGGGAAATGAGACTTCAATTGATAACTCGATGTGATCAAGTTGGTTTGTTAAATGATTCATTGTGGTCAAATTTGTTGGTTTAGGTTCAATGGCTCGAAAGGCACACACAGGTTGTCTCAAAAGCCAAAGGGAAAAAGAGGTTAAGTGAAACAAACTCACAAAGCTTGGCGTTTTTGAGGGACTAAAGACACAAGGCAAGTTGTACTCTGAGGTAAACTCAGAATGCAAGGAAAGAAGGGTGACATATGGATCAAGAAAGTAGTTTAGTGCATCCAAGGTACCGATGGCTTAACACATGGTGTACTCTGGGGTGGCCCAAAGCAAGGTGTCTCGCATGTGAGGGAAGAAGAATAGAAGGAAGGTGGAGCTTGATGTATTTGAGAAACCAAAGGATTGACATGAGGTGAACTCAAGGGCAAAAAGGTGTGTCAATAAAGTTAAAGACCGAGAGGCATGAAATTTGTGAGGGATTAAGAGTGATGTAAAATCTTGGGCTTTTGCTTTTGGGCAGTATCAGTGGGGATGATGTGGTTAAGTAGGTAGGGGTAGACTATTAACTAGTGGTTTGGCTGAAGCGTTCGATTAAGGAATATCAGGTCGTGATTCAAAGTTTGCAACTTAGCTCTATCCTGGAACTTTAGATAGGCTAACAAGGGCACAAAAAGTTGAGTGGAAGTACCGCTGACAAAATCCAATCGACTGGAGGGTGAACTCAATTGATTGGACTTTGGAGAGTTTAGTAAGCCAAATGTGAGGGTTCAATGAACATAATATTTTTGTCTAAGCAATAGTCAAGTACATTAGTTCCAGTTGACTAAAGGCATGAGTAGTCAACTTAAAATTTAATCCAGTCAACCGGCAATATAGTAGTTTGCTCTCAACGATTGCAATTGCCCAATCAGTAGATTGAAGGTAGGTCAAATAAAGTCATTGGAGACCTATTCATAAAAGTTCTTGAAGAGTCCATAAAATCATTATTTAAATTGTTTTAAACAAGTGCCTACGTTGCTTAAAGGCCTCCAAGGCTTGAACAAGGTTGAATGCTTCAACTCAAGATCTTAGTAAGCCTATCGTTCTTAGCTTTATATTTTATCATCTTTGAGAGGAGAGTTTTATGTGTAAATATCCTTTGTATGAATAATAAAAGGATTGCCCCGTTACCTCTTATAAAGGGGTAGGTGTAATGGAATATTTCAACTGTGACTCACTGACAAATAATCTATACTTAAATGAACAACCAAACACACACGAAGAACTTACGTGAAATTGACATTTATTTGTGTTTTTTTTACAAGAAATATTGATTAAGGGGGGTCGTTTATGCTCCCCTCCCCCTCTAGTCGAGTTGTCGTCTTCTCCAGACAAGGCCATTGATCCAGATACATGATGTGCCAGCTAGCACGGGTGCTAATACTAGTGGTTGTTTCTCCTAGGTGAAGGAGGAGAAAACTTGATGCAGAGGAGGAGGATCATGAGCGGAAAGGGAGGAGAAAACCCAATACGGAGGATGAAAACTTCACGTTCCTAGAAGAATCATGGAATGATAGAAAACCTCACCGTGTCTTGCGTCGTCGCAATGCTTTGATCTTTCTTAAACTACATGAAGGAGGCGGGTCATTGTTGCATACCCTATGAAAGCCTCAAAGATGCATTATGTGAGATGCATTATGTGAGGGCTCACATGGTCGTTGTTCGAGGAAGCCAACACGAAGTTTCTCCGTCATGACAAATGAACCATTCAAGCTTTTTACAATGAAGGATAAGCTTTTGATTTGGAGCATCCCTCAATAATGGTTCAAAACTTCTCCCAAAAGAAGTATGATGTGATTCGAAGTCTATAAAGACCAAGGCAAGTTGTGTAATGAGGGTTTTGGGCTTTTCAGATGTCGGTTGGGAGGTAAAACATCTTGTTCCATCCATGCCAACTAGCACGAAACTATATTTAAAACCTTAATATACCCTTATATTAAGCTCAATGGAGGAACAAGGTGAACCCAAATAATTGGGACAAAAACAATTTGATGATGATGATGGGAGGAGTACAAACTTGATTACCCTTATAAAATGTCAATAAAAGAGTAGGTTAGGTGATCAAGTGCCCAAATTTTCAGGTACTACTTGTACCCAAACAACTACCTACTATTCAAATTCATTTAAATATTCACTTTTTTGTCTTTATTCTACTACCTAAACCCTATCTAAATACGTTAGCAAACTTGAAACTGATTACAAATAATAAACCACCTGAACCTGAACACGATTACAAATATAGTAATAACTATCTGAATCTGAAATAATAGGGTCAGGGGTACAGGCAGATACTCTACTCTAAGGCATTTGTTACCATCCCTAGAAATGACTAAATTAATTTTCCTTTTTCTTTGTTTTTTCCTCGAAAAATAAGAATGAACTAAATGTAGATTGAGCTGATAAAAATGAGTATGAGAACAAAATATCACATAGAAGCGAGGAGTTGTGGACTTAGTTATTCAGACGACTATAGTAGGATAATAAAAGAAATCATTTGCAGAAAATCAAAGCATGTCATTCAGGGAGTGGACAATCGCAGGACTTACGCAACAATCCAGAAAGCCCCAATCAAGGGTACGGCGCCGCACAACAACCCGGACAAAAGACCCAATCCCTGGCGGATCCAGTGCAGGGCATCCCCCAAATTATCCTACAACAAAGAGAGGCACGTATTTCACGATCAATCAAGAGCAGATCTCGCAGAAGACCCTAAATCCCGTGCGATCAGCTAGTTCCTGGAAGCTTATGGAGACACGAGACTCGGAGCAATTTGACCAGGTACCTTATCCCAGGAGGCCTCGGGATCGAGCAATTTGAGTAACTTGGAGGATGGGGTGTGATCGTTCTGCTGCTCCTGCGAAGTAGCCTTGTTCGATTTCGTCTTCTTCATGATCGGAAAAAAAAATGGCCGCCTCGCCTGGATCGGATATCCTGGTGGACGGGAAGAGCCCTAGGGTTTGCTTTAGCGTCACCGGAAGATTCTACTCCGTCGGCGATCTTCTAGAGGAATTGGGCTGGGAAAACTGGAGAGACGACGAGGCGTTCGATCACATAAGAGATAAATATGATGATGTTTAGAAACGAATTGTTTGGTCTTGCTTCTGTTACTTAAAGCAAATCACTAATCAGGAAAGCTGGACAAAATATGTACGGCGTTTCACATGGCGCACCTGAAGTTCTGAAATTTCCCGTCATATTTGTTTTTTTTTATCAAAAAGACACGCCTAATTTCAATATTAGCCCTTCCACCAACGGTGCAAAATTTTTTTAATAGATAATTAAAAATTTTAAGATTTGAAGATATATTATAAAGGATTTTTTTTTAAATAAGAAACGGGTCTAACAACAATGGTCATTTAAATAGGCATCTATAAATATTTTTTGATTTATTTTAATGATCTATAACAAATTTTTATAGAACCGAATTGATAATTTCAGAATTATTCGATGGCAACTTAAAAAAACGCATTATAAACTCTCAAAATCCAATTCAATGCTATGAGGTTTTTGCATTACCCCTGGATCTCACTATGCCCTAAAGCCTCACCTTCATGGTATTATTATTTGTGTAGAGTTTGTTTACAAAATTCAACCTATGAATAAATTGATAAAGAACCATAACTTTATATAGGAGGCTCAAAATTAGGGGTGAAAATTTAACTTTGAGTATTCAAAACTCAATCCGATCGGATATTACCAAATTGAGTCGGATAATTATTTTTAAAAGTCGGATTTAGATATTACCTAAATTTGTTGTTGTTGAGTAGGGCTCAAGTAGGATTTTTCTTACTCAAAACTTAATTGGATACCTACCCATTATTATATATGAATTAAACCTAATTTATCCATGAACGTGATGTTACTTTTCTTATTTCACAAGAAATAAATATATTTCTCAAAAGGTATACACGTACGTAAATATTTTTTATTTTTTTCTTTATCATCAAAGGAAAACACGCGTTCACACTTTTATTTGTCTTCTTCTTATTATCATTTAATATGATCAACTTATAAATTTGTGTAAATTTCAGATGTTGAATTTGCAAGATAAATGTGATATCCTCAATGAAAATTCAATTGAAGTTCAACCAACAGAAGAAGAGGTTAGTAATGCTGATTGTGAGAACATAGATAAAAATGTGATGCTACAATAGAACCTGAAAATAATTGCAATGATGGGATGATTAAGTTGATCCTAACTCTATAAAAAAAATAAGAAAGAATATGTGGTTAAGTGACAATTTTGGGATCATTTTGCGAAATTCTTCTGTGAAGTGGAAAAGGTTCAAAAGGCTAGGTGCAAGTATTGTTCTAGAGTTACTAAGGCTGATCAAAAATGCATGGAACCAAACCTACTAAGAACCATTTTGAGTCTTGTAAAAAGAAACCTATTGAAATTACAACTGTTCAAACTAGAATTTCACTTCAACCAGCCAGAATTGGGGATAAAGAGACCCATATGGCGCCTTGGAAATTTGACCAAAGCAAAATTAGAGAAGCATTGTGTCATTGGTTAAGTGCTGATGAGCTAGCATTCCAAACTGTAGATAATGCTGGATTTAGATATTTCATGTCCATTGCATGCCCGATGTTGTCAATCCCTTCACGGAAGATAATAGCAAAAGATATTTATAACATGTACTTCACTGAGAAGATGAGGCTCAAATCCTGTATGAAAAAATCACTTTCGAAGAGTTTGCATAACTGCAAATACATGGACATCAATTCAAAGACTGAATTACATGCTTCTACTGTGCATTTAATTGATAATAGTTGGACTTTACAAAAAAAACAAGAATTTTGAATTTTGTCCAATTTCTGGGCAAAGAGTGATGAAGTGGCAAAAGGGGTAGAAAAATGCTTCCTTGATTGGGGAATTGATAAGATTTTTACTATCACTATTGATAATGTTTTTTTGACTAGTCTTAAAGATAACCGGTTTGGCCCCATGAAAATTTTTCACTTGTTCCCAGAGTAAATCGGAAAGTGCTCATGGAGATCTATCTAGATGGCCAACATTTTTAGGTCCGCTTCTCACATCACTGGACTGATAATGCTTTATCAAATAATGATGATGATAGTGTATTTACAAAAGAAGTATGATAGATGGGGTACAAATATGTAGGAAACAATCAACTCTTCCCTTATGGATGGATGAAAATAGGATATAATCAAATAGAGTATTTCGATTGAGAATAATTTATTTTAGGTAGTATAGTTTTATTTATTTATTAATTAATCCCCATTGTAATTATAAAAGTGTGTATTGGTACATTAATGAAAAAAAGAGAATTTTGTCTTCTCAATTTTATATAGTATCAAAGTGAGATTTCTCTTTGTAAACAAACATGTGTGATTCTTCTTCTCCAAAGAAAACAACGATGCCTGCCAATTTCACTTAGTCCACAGCTTAAAAAATTATTATTGTTATCTCTTCTCTTTTCGAAAGTGACACCTCATCTTTGCAAATTATGACCCATAAGCTGAACAATTATTTGCAATGAGCCCAGTTAATGAAGATAGTTATTTGCGGTAAAGGAAAGTTGGGTTATCTTACAAGCGATTCTTCTCAGCCTACATCAAACGATGCATCATACCAGATCTGGCTGGCCGAGAATTCAATCATACTTGTCTGGCTAATTAACTCCATGAAACCCAATATTAACCGTCGTTATCTTTGGTTCAAGACGACCAAGGAGATGTGGGACGCAACTCAGAAGATGTATTCCAATCTGGGCAATACTTCTTAAAAATTTTAGCTACTATCGAAACTGAAAGAATTGAAACAAGGTTCAAATTATGTAACATAATACTTCTTTGATTTTCAAGATCTTTGGTAGGAACTTGATCTATTATTAAAGAAGATTTAACATGCGCTAATTGTTGTCAAAATTCACTATAATATTAAAAAAGAGCATGTGTTTTATTTTTTGGCCAGTCTTAATCATAATTTGGATGAGGTACGTGGTTATATTATTGCACGTGACCCATTTCCATCTCCTAAAGAATCTTTCATGGAATTCTGATGGGAAGAAGCTTGTCGTAAGGTCATGCTTACTGATGAGATTATTGCACCATAATCCATTACAACATATGTTTCTGCTTTGGTTTTCATCAAAAATTCCACACCAAATAAGCATTAAAATAAATGTCATTCATGTGAACACTATAACATAACAGAACACACCTTGGATAAATGTTGGGAAATATATGGGAAGCCAACAAATTGGCAACCACGAAAAAACAATGAAGGTTGTGGATATCATACTCAATCGAGCCAAGAAATACCTCTTGTCTCCGGTGTTCTTGCTCCCTTCACCAAAGAATAGATTGATATTATAAATTCCTCAACCAGATGACCCACACTTATTCTATCTCTAATATTGGCTCCTGCTCCATGACTGAATATGGTAAACACAATTCATCCCTTTTTAATCATTCAACAACCCTGTGGATAACTGATTTTGAGGCCTTTGGCCATATGATAGGTGACTCAAATATTTTTCTCTCCTATTATCCTTGCTCTTGCCAAACTACTATTAGGATTGTTGATGAATCATTAATTGTAGTTGTTGGCATAGGCAATATTTAATTTTCTCAACATATTATTCTAAAATATTTTTCATGTACCTGTTCTAAAATGTAATATGATTTCTGTTAGCAAAGTCACTCTTAATAATCAGTGTTTTGTGAAATTCTTATCTTTGTCATGCCAATTTTAGGACCTACTGTTGAGGAATATGATTGACAATACTAGAATTCAATGTAGGATCGAGACGTGCTAGAGAAAGGGGGGGAAGGTGAATAGC
>JBBMJZ010000036.1:5004174-5017423 GCA_037833815.1 Zingiber zerumbet
CTCGTCAAACATCGTCAAACATCAAAATACAACTCGAGTCAGGTCAACTCGAGTCGGGTCAACCAGGTCAACCTTGATCTAAGGTTGCACCAACAATCTTCACGAGTCTATTATTGGCACTAAAAATGTGGCAGTAGATGGTCACTATGGTTTTTATTCTATTGCTAGTCTACTTGGTTTTGGTGAGGATGCATGGCCGAGAGTGCGACGGGACCTTCTTAAGGAGATCACACATTTTGAAATATTATATGAAGGTACTGTTGGTGCAATGGAAGTGATTCATAGAGCTAGAGGGGATGGGTGAATAGCGACCTGTAAATTTAAAATGATTTATCTCTTGTTGAAGAATTAGAAAGGGCACACACATCAATAATATGAAAATAACATGTAAAAGAAAAAGGTCGAGTGTTTACTTGGTTTGCAACTGGGAAGTTGCTAGTCTTGCTAGTCCAAGACTTAGAAGTGTACTATCAACATCTCCTTCTTCAAACACAAGTTAGAGGCAAAGAAGTCTCTTACAACAGTTGAGCATAGTATGAATTTGAAAACATAAAAGAAAGAGTTAAACAAGTGTGTTATTTTGAATATGGAGCATCAGGACTTATTTATAACCACTATGCTTGAAGTGACTATTTGCTGACGTGAAGGCTTCCGAGTGCCCAGACTTGGTCAAGGTCGATCCACTTGACAACGGTCCACCTAACGGCTTTGGATGACTTTTCCTAATCCTAGCGCCTGAAAGCAATCTAAGTGTCTAGAGTCTGCTGATGTGTCTGCCATCCTCATCTGTTCAGTAATGGCCTTCTGACGTGGCCACCTAGTCCAAGCGCCTAGAACAGATCCAAGCGTTTGGGATCCGAGTGCTGGAAACAGTCCAGGTGCCTGGAATGGTCAACTTCTAGCTTTACCATTCTTTGACCTCCGTTCTTCTGGGTGATTGTTCAGTCGTTCGGAGTTGAACTTACCCGAACTCAACTCCGGTCTTCTCCTTGAGTTGAGTTCCTCCTAGTTTCTCATCCCTTGGATGCGCTATGCGCGCCCTTCTCCCTCCACTTGTATCCTCTTCTACAGCTTCTCATCCTTCAGATGCACTAAGCTCGTCAACTCGTTTATCTTATCATTTTTCTAGCTTGCTGCGTCTTTCACTCGACTTTTTATATTCTTAAGTCCCTATACACTTAGACACAAGGAATCAAATCTGCAAGACCTAACTTTAATTTAATTGATCACAACAAAATCATCTCACAGTGTACTTACAAATATATTCAATGAAGATGGCCATTTTGAAGTAGTAAAGCACATATTGAATTGTTTTGATGAAGCAAACGTTACTCTCACATTAAATGACTTTGCCGAAAATGAGTTACCTTGTTGTATTGAGATATAATGTTGCCTTGATTAGTTTGTCTACTCAATTATGTCATACATTTCTACCTTTAAGGACTCCCATGGTTGAGCCTCTAAAGTGTATCTGTATTACGCATGTGAATGGAAATCATTTTATTCAGGTACGTTTAATTTCAATTCAACAATATATATTTCTTAATTTATAATTTGTTGCATTGTTAATTATTCTTTTTTTTATAGGTTTTTTACATGAGGATCATCCATTACCTCCTATTGTTCACAATTGGTATGAATGCCATTTTTTCATGCTCAGCAAGATGGGATTTGTGTATACTCATCCACTTGCACTTGATAATCATATTTTAAGAAATAGTAACATAGTTCATAACATAGACAGTGTTCATTTGAATGATCATTGAGATTGTTAACATACTTATATTTACAAAATCTTGTCCGACAAATATATTCATATTTACAAAATCTAAATAACAATTCTTTGCAACAAACATACTCATATTGTCAAAATAACATTAAAGCACAAAAACTATATTAATAAACCAAAAAACTACATAAAGTTCAAAATGTATACATATAACATTAAAATCATAAACTATATAAAATAATCCAAAAGCCTTTGCATATCATGAAATGATCCAAGATAGTTATACATACAATATATGAAAATCACCGTCTTCTCGCCCGATGCCTCGATGAAGTAGGTTGTTTATTTTCATATTCGTGCAATGTCAACCCTTGTAATGCAACATATGTTTGTTGCACAGTTGGAATCACCTGATCTAGCATTAGATTCTCGTCATCGGAATCCCATCGTTGTACTATCGGCTCAAGCAAATTGTGTATAGTCATAATTCGCTCCTAAGATTGAATAGCATTTGCACCTATCGTCCTATGAACATTGGTCGATTGGTGTTGTGGGTTCTTCATAATCGGATAAGAGTACTTGTTGTACCATTGCATATACTCCGGGGAATACTAACATGCAGGGTCAGTCAATCTACCATGACGAGCATCTGACAAGATATGGTTATTCCAAGCTATAAAGTACCCTCCAAGAACTCCCCACAAGACATTGTAATGAACGTGTGTATTACCTCTTCTTGCCCTAACAGGAACAAGAGGGTCTAGTGGAATTATTTGTACATGTCCAAATTGCCTAAGCATGCAATCAGGATGGTATGACTCCACAATTTCTAATGATCTTATGTAGCCATAGTAAAAAGTAGCTTCAGGATATGGAAAGATATGTCTCACATCAATTTATGAATCTCAAATGACCTACAATGTATTCACATTATATAACGCTAAATCAAACAATTGAATAAGTATATAAAACAAAAATAAATAGATAAATAAAATAAATTAAGTACTCATATTATTTGGATTAAGCAAATCTAACAACTCTTTATATGATTGTAGACTTTCTAAAGATGCTCCAACATGTGTCTGTTGTGACCATCTCATCGCAAGTAATTCTCCAACATGACATTATAGGTTGTGAGGAGGCCTAGTTGTTGGAAAGTGTTCATATATCCATGCCTACATGTGAGAGAACATATTAAATTCAATGTAATTAAATACCAAAACAAATATGCATATAAAATGTCTATTACCTCCAACAAGCTTAAATATCCAGAAATCTGTTTCACTTCTATCCTAGATGCAAGCCTAATATAGATGAGCTAAAGTAGCAGTTCCCCATGTATACCTATATACTATACATATATCCTACAAAAAATCCAAGGGCCTTTTAAGACCCAAGTACAAATCTTATTAGAAAAAAGAGTGTAACCCATAACTTATAGCAAATACGTCCTTGCTAAATATGTTAGAGTAGTAATTTTATCATTAAAGTTTTTGCATAGTCACTCTAACTTTATAGATGAACTCCTCGTATCCTCCAATGACTTATTACCTTCATCCAATGTCACACCAAATAATCAACTAATTTATTGACGAATGTAAGATTTGTCATCACTTATAGGTTGCAATTGAATCCCTATCACAAGTAGACCAAGAAGACAATACATGTCGTCTAAAGTGATCGTCATCTCTCCAAATAGCATATGAGGTATTGGCCTCCAATTGCCAACGTTCCACAAAAGCAACAATCAAATTTATGTTCAGCTTCTGGTACAACATCTCTCTCACTTGATCAAGATGGGAGACCCTAAAGAGACTCCTCCACGTTTGGACTGCTCTTGAATCGAAGACCATTGTAGTAATTTGGTTGTGTGGCATAGACATTTGAGCACGTTTCGCTCTTCACCAAAATAAATTTTTGACGCTATGTGAGTTTTAAACCCCACAACAATGATGGATCATGTGAATCACCTGGAAATGGTTCACTCAATATTTCATTATCTTCATTAATGTTCCCTCTCACGGGAGCTTACTCTCCTTCACCCTCATTCATTTAAGCTCCCCTTCACCTTCATTCATTCAAGCTCCCCTTCACCTTCATTCATTCCTAAAGGTAAATTATCATGTGAAGGCACTTCTTCATGCACATCTTCTTGTTATGGTAATTGTGGTAGTACCTCTTCTTTGGATACTTGTGATGACTATACTTCTCGACATTTTTACTGCATATAAGAAACAAGTGAATTAGATATACAACCAACATGTGTTGTTGAAAAGAAATGGAGTTGTTCGGCCACTCAAAACCTAACAAAACACAATGTGTTCAGAAACACACAACCGAACAAATCCATCGGTGTTTGGATACTAAAGGCCAAAATTTTGTATTTGGTTCAATAGACAGAAACCGAACACATTCAGTTTTATTCGGTAGTCATCGACCAAACATATTGTGTTGCGTTTGATGGGCCATGACAATCAAATCCTAGTGTATTAGGCCGATAGTAATTGAACAGGCAACAATGTATTCAGTGGACTAGGGTTGAACGACACATGACTGAAATTCAAGATTTTCATTATATTTATGCAACACATTTTGTAATTTTAGCAACCCAACACCCTAAAGTCTTTTCATGTAAAAAATACAATATTCAAGTAAGTTTCTAGAGTCATAAATGAAAACTAAATGCAAATACAATAAAAACAAGATTTACCTATGTAATGATAATGTAGAACAAAATGAAAGGTCGAATGAGCACTAACTTGTATAATTTGAGTACCATTGTTTGATGGTGTTGTTAAAAATCGAGTTGCCCAAGTTCGGTTGATGTTTGTGCGCTAAGGAGATGAGAGAATGACGAAGCAGAGGAGGGAGGGAAAGATGAAGATGCAGATTTTTGACGCTATATTTTTTTTTAGAAATTTTAAAAGGAGTAAAATAGGAATATTGTGAGGTGTATTTATAAAATTATAATAAAAAATTTTATTGATGGATGTATTTAGAAAATAAAGTGTGTTTAGTGAAAATGGAAGTTAAAATTTTATTTTAATGCTAATTATAGTAATTTTACTAAGAGTGTCTACAATGAGAGATGTTGATGCTCTAAAGGAGCTCCATCTCATAATGGGAGGGAGCTCCTTTGGTGTTACCAAGGAAGTAGCTCCGTGTTTACGGAGCTGCTTTAATTATTAAAATGATTTCATTTTTTTAAATATTTGTAAAAAAAATGAAGTAGTTGCACAACAGCTAATTCATTAATCATTTTTTATAAAACACTTTTAAATTTTTTATTTAAAAAATCTATAAATACATTTTCAATCCCTTATTTTTTTCATTCATCCAATCATTCTCTTCACTCTCTACTTCTTCTTTCTTCCTTTCATTTTCTATTTGTATTCGGGATGGATGAAACTTTTAATATTTCTTTTATAAATATGCTTAATTCTTCAAATGCAAAAGAAATAACGTCTTCTAATACTTGTATTTCTCCAAATGTCCAATACCCTCATTTTTTTCTCTCACATACAATACCCTCTAAATTTTCAAAATATTTCATATACGCCACAATATCCTCTAAATTTCTCAAATTCGTAAAGTTCTCAAAATTTTTCCATGAATCCAAGTAATGCTACCTAAACTTTATTTGTATATATTCACCCCAAGATTGGTCAGCCATGAGCAGTAAAATTCTAATACCTTCTCTACCTTAAATATTTTCCCCTCCTCAACCTCAATTAGGTTTTCAAATGAATAAAGAAGGGCAACTATTGACCCATCTATCAGCGACAAAGATTCTTTAACGTCATCATCTGTTCTAACAACTTAGTGGTCACCACACTCATCACAAGAAGAGTGTGAAGTTGAATCGGAGAAAGATGATTCAAAATAAAGATTTTGATCTCTTAATAAAGACGTGGTCCTTGCAAAGTCATGGACAATTATCAGCACCAACACAGTCATTGGTAGTGACCAGAAGGATCAAGTTTATTTTGGAAACGTATAGTTAATTATTACAACAAGCATCAACCCACTGAACTTTGACGAGAAGCTATCAGTGGCTAAAATCATATTACTATAAATTTTCGCCAATGGTAAATGAATTTTCTACAACTTATAATAATTTTTATACTCATCATCAAAATGGTTGGGGGCAAGAATGTGTTGGAGAACACACTGAACATGTGGAAAGTCAACAACAATAACAATGACTTCAAGTATATGCATGTGTGGAGAATTCTTAGAAAGTATAAGAAATATGCTCCACAATCAGTTGCTCATTACTCTAGCAAGAAAGCAATGATATCCGAATTAGAGCAGAACACTTCAACATCAAATCCAAATACGAGTGTTGATGCAGATGACTTTGAAGACCGTATTCGTATGATAGGACAAAAGGCAATGAAAAAGAGTGAATCCAAAATTAAAGAGAATAACACAATAGAACAAAACATCGATAAAAATGACAAGATATTAAAAAATATCAAATTTAAAAAAAATAACTTTACAAGAAACTGAGATCTATCTTAAGGATTATAAAATTTTCATTAAGGATATTATTGAGATGACATCAAAACAACTTTATATATATATATATTAAAGAGAGATAGTTAGATGTAAATGTGCTTAAATTTATTTTTATATATTATTATAATTTATGCCTTTTATAATAAATTTTATGTACCATAATATTTATGTAATTTTTTTATTATTAATGTCATTCTAAGTTAGTAATTTATGAATTTAAATTTTATAAAAATTTAATTATATATAAGATAAATATGAAAGATATAAGAATATATATAATAAATAAATGTAGAACTCAAAAAAGAATTGTGAGAGATTTTTTAATAATAAAGAGAGATATATAAAGTTCGTGGCACAAATTTAATCACAAAAGAGCTATCCAAGACTATCCACAACTACGGATGCCCAAAAACACCTACAGCTACACCAAGCAACAACTTTATTTAAAACTATGGTCACAAGCTATCACTTGTGACCATATAGACACTTCCACGAGACAGTTTTTGGAAAAAAATGTATAACGATGATAAATTAGCTCAAATGCAACTGTACTTCTTTGAGCGACTCGGCATACAATGCACTAAGGCAGAACCAAACAATGAGACGCAGAACTCAGAATAGAACTTAGGATCTATTTGAGCAGGGTTGAGCATTCATTCATTTCCAGAAGGGAAAACCTCATCTATGAATATTCCTTCCAATCTTCCCATGCATCATTACTAGGATGAGGTGCTTACCAACAATTTGCAAGATCATCATATTAAATTTCCCCAATAACCCAAACTGAGCAATTCCAGAAGTAGCATGCTATTGTACTGATGATGTTTTCACAGAAGAGTCCCAGCTTATATTAACAGTTATAGAAATTTATAAACTATGAGGCCAAGGAATAAATCTAATGGATCGACTAAAGAAATCCACATAGCAAAAAAGGCTGGAACCTTGGAAGAAACTCCAAATTTCATATATTAAAGTTGCATCACTGATGAAGCAAGGGCAGTCCATGATCCCTGTCCAAAAACCAAACAATGCATTTAATCAGTACACATGTATAATAAACCAAACAGGGTGTGTTCTAATCACAATAGATAATTGCATGCAAAACTTACCATGTACCCTTATCTTCAGGCACGAAGGACTGAACTTCATATGTGAGATGCATGTTGCTGTGCAGAAGTCAGTCCCCAACAACTCTGGCATCAAAGCCGCAAATATAGGAAAGAGAAGGGCATTGACCAACCAAAAGAAATGATGACTAGGCAATGCTAGATTTTCATTTGAATCCTAGTGCTAGCAGGAAGTTTAAACCAAAACAAATAACAAAGCCAAAATACTTTCATAGTCCTATCGTCCATAAGCTACATTATGCATGTTTGCCAAATAAATATTAAAGCAGACCAGCATGTGCATGCAATGGTTGCAATAGTAGTATGCTGATGAAGCCAGTTAGGACCATTCAGTTAGTTTGCATCACTTCTGCATGATACTTGTCCAAATCAGCATCCAGTGCTGCAGCAGAAACTGGTTCACCACGACCTTTACCACGTCCACGACCCCGTCCTCTTCCAGGGCCACCAGCTCGTGGCAATCCTGAAAAACTCCTCACAGGTCCAATGCTGCAATACCAAAACGAGTTATCAAAGAAATGGTTATGTATATTAAACAGAAAGTGACAAACATTTAGGAAAACATAACATATATTAAGTTCATGTTGATTTATAAGAAGTCAATGCTGTAGTAAGCATTGTATTCATTCATTAAGGCAGCAGATTCAGAATGCCTAGAGACATGAACTAATTTCACCGTCATATTAATAATATCAATTTTTTTACTGCAGACAAAAAGAATGTCATAATTAATTTATACCCTCCCAGAGAGCTAACACTCTAGCATTAGTGCTAGTTCTATCGATGATAAATGTGTTTGAGTTGTGATAAATAATGTGTTTGAGTTGTGATAAAAAAAAGATTATCTCAAAAGGCAAACTTAGCCAGTTAAAATGGTCTTCTAGATCCAAGACATTTACTGATTGACTTTCAAACCTAACATATTAGCACACTTCAATGGTATACATCATTGATTACATACGAGAGGAAGAAAGAGAAAAAAGCTGATATAATAACACATTAGAGAAAACAATCAGACCTAATAAAATGTGTGCATATGGATCATAAACAGGACAAGATAACAAATCTAAACTGAATAAAAACTCACATCTTTAAGCTAGGACAATCTAACACAGAAAATAGATACTTGCACATATGATGAAGAAAAATAATAACATCTGCCCATGTTAGCGAATAGATTCGTTAAAAAAGTTGTACATGATTGATGATTTCATCTATGGATGGTGCACAAATATAAAGTAAATGGAATCTGACAGCTTTAAGGTAGGGACCATAGTACATACTTGATATATGACAATGGGAAAAGATAAAAAAAAGTTCTACATTTTCATTGAAAAAAAATGGCAGACGAGAAAGTCTAAAATGATTGCACAAATTGATCCACAAAGATATATCAATAAGAAACGAGTAATAAGGATAAATTTCAATAATGAACCATTAGAACTTAATATATAAATAATCACAATTAATTGGCATGCATCTCAAAAAGAAAGATAAAGCAAACCTTCTTGGAGCACCATTAGCAATTCCTATGGCACCATTGGAGAGTTGAGGTACAACAGTTGGTGTTGGAATATTTGTTCCTATAATATCTACTTTCATTGGTTTTCCATCAAGCAGCACATTGTCGTACTTCTTCACAGCTGCTAAAGCATCAAGTCGCCTTGCAAAAACTACTTCAGCTGTTCCCTTCATTTATTAAAAATTGAAATAAGACAAAATATAAACATGACACAAACAACCACATCTCGCTGAGTAACTACCTTAGACCTTCCACTTCTATCATAATTAACAGAATAGCGCTTGAGATCCCCAACTTCTGAAAAAAGTTCCTGGAAGAAACAAATATCATCATGAGCAGAGGCAACACAAATAAAGGTAGTTAATCTAAGAGAGAGAAAAACACAATCGTAGCACAGGGCAAAATAACAGTAGTATTCCATACACATTCCAAAAACACAATAAAAAATATTTAACTCTGTATGCACATTCAGTAAAAATATTTTACAACATACAAGATCCTAGATCAAATTGGAAAATTTAGAGAAGTACCACAGATGTGGTCACCCAAAATAATAGCTATACAGAATACACAGAAACTTCTTCTAATAACCAGAATGATGAAAAAATACTACTGCACCGAACATGATTCACTTCTCAAATTCAATTAACAAACAAATCTATACAAGAACAAGACAGAAAGCTACAATATATGATCATATGAACATCAGAACAAAAAAGTGACATGAGTTGTATGTGTACGAGTGGGTATGCTTTTATAAGCAGCTGCTAAATTTGTTAAAGAAATTTAACAACTTTAATACATAATTTGATTCACTTTTTGGGGGGGAAAACTGGTGCTTGGACCTTGCTAAAGGGATATAACAAGTATAAGATAGGATTTCACCTATAAACTAAAAATAGCTGCAAAGGCAATATAGCTGTTATAAACTAAATTTAGAATCCTCTCTCCTTTCGTACTTGTAAAAAACCTACAATGAAGTTCGAGTTACCAAATCTTGATCCAATCACTCATAAAGAAGCATTCTTGACACGGATTGGAGAAGGACCTAAATTGCAAAACTAGTAAAAATGTACCCGATGTATAAATCCTATAATCGAATGAACAAATACACCTAGTATTAACAGGAAGAGAGAAAAAAGCATCGAAAGTATTCAAGAAGATAAAGAACCCCGAAATTCATGAAGAAGAAATACTTTTTTTCTATAGAGAATCAACTTATGCAAAATTTCCAACTTAATAAAAAACAGTGATCAAACTGTTATAATAAAAATATCAAGTCGCCAGACAAAAAACCTTGATGTCCTCGTTTGAGACCCCATATTCCAGATTCGAAATATACAACTTTGTTCCGGTCTCTATGGAGGAAGCCCTCACCGTCGGAGCAGGAAACCCGACTGCCGAGTACATGTCGTGCTGCCACGCAGATTCAGGAGCCTGGGATCGCATATCAAGTGAGAACCCGAGGACGATTCCATGGAATATGAAGGAAACACGGATCCGGCAGCTGGAGGAAAATCTACGCGCATACCTTCCCGACAGTGTAGGGGGCGGATCGGTTGGCCGATCGGCTGGGGAAGCGACGGGAAGGGCCAGCGCCGGAGCCACGGCCCCGTCCACGGCCTCCGACGTTACTCTTCTTGTTGTTTTTTATGATGTCGTCGAGGGACATGTCAAGGGCGCTCGACATCTTCGACGATCGACAGGAGATGGCTGCGGCGGCAGAGTTTCGGGTGTGGATCTCAGAAGATGCGAGTTGGAGGATTGAGACAGAGACGCAGAAATTAGGGTTTCGAGGAAAGAACCGGATCAAAAATTTAAAAGCGCGATTAATTTAATGTAGGGCAGATTTTCCAAAACGGCGGCCTTTCCAAAGGTTTCCTTCCAAAGCCGTATCAAACTTTATTTATTTATTTATGTATTTATTTATTTATTTTATCAACGTATATCATTTCTTTTCTTTAAAGAAAGGTGGAAATTTTATATATAATTTCAACTTTAAGAATTTAAAATATTTTGATCTGTTAAAATTATCTTAATCGTCCATCAGCCATTTTGACTGAAATAATTTGATAAACTAAATAACATTTTAATTTAGAAAGTAATTTATAAAGAAAAAATGGTAGATTTAATCTTAAAAATTGGATGATGTTTTTATTTATTAACAATTATAGAATTCAAAAAAGTCCTTACAAATAAAGCATCTTCACATCATAATCGTATATATGAGAAATATTATCTAAATTTTAAAAAATCCCCCCTTTTGGGGCTGTTGTTGACTTGAGGGTAAGGAACAAATTCAAGGTGGAAAAAATCTTAAAATAAAAAAGAAAGAAAAAAAAAAAAGGAAAGAAGAAGAAACTAAGAGGAAAATAAAAGACGAAAAATAGAAAATTCCAATAAGTTCGCGGTCACCTTGTAGAACCTCACAGAACAAGTAGCCCGCAATCCTAGATTCACCTGTGACTACAATCGAGACTACCCGCGGCCACAAGCAAGGTCACCCATAGCCACTGGTAGCCGCAAGCAACCTCACAATATTGCTAGGAGAGTTTCAAACGGGTCCTCTCAAGGCAGTATGAAGAATAAAGTATAGGGTATTACTATATTAGATTTTAGAGTTGAAATTCAGTGTGCCTAGCATGTATTTTCATGTCTTAGCCACTGTACTAATAATTAATAATCATTCATAATTTATCTTATCTGTGTTAGTCTAGGGACGAATTGACAAGGATGCTGGAGCGAATGAATCATCTTTTTGCCACATTAGAAGAGATTCAAACGGACATGTTTAGGTAACAAGCGGATAAGATTTACCACTTGAGATTAAGGGATCGAGTCTCAAGATTGATGGGGCATAAATTTTTATACCCCGTATAACTCACTCTCATCCACTTACTTTCTCAATCACCATAATTTACCTTCTCCATGTTATGGTAGTAAATAGTTAGAGATTTACCACTTGAAATCAAGGGGTTGAATCTCGAAACTGACAAGAGTGTCAATTCGAATGGATGGGATCATATTCGAACCAATTTTTTAAAATCTCAACCCAAACCCGAATCTAAAACTGAAACCAACCAACCCAACCCGAATAAATTGAAAAATTCGATTCAAAACGACTTCTTTTTTACTATTTTTCCTACAATTCTTACTTTTATCTCAATACTCTATCATTATCATATTAACATTGATATTACTATACATACAAGCATCTTAATTTTTAAAATAAAATTTAATTTAACTATAAAAATCCACTAAATCCTAAATTCGAATCAATCTGAACCTGACCCTAAAATTTTTAATCTGAATCTGACCTAAAAAATTTTGGTGCAGGGAGTACAAGACGATCGAACCTGAGTTTTGATTATGGAAAAGGGTTCAAAAGTTAAGATGTTTTGTTATCTAACAAGTGTAAATGAGCTTGTAAAAAAGTTCTAAAGGTTCTTAGTCAAAAGTCCTAGTAGAGTCTAGGTAGGTGGAAAATCCTAAGGAGAGATAACCCTAGGTTCTAGGGGGAGGTGACTCTAAGTTATAGAAAGTCCTAATTGCGGTTAGGCAACGAAGTCCTGGTTTGGGGGATTGAGAGAAGTCTTGGCGGGTTAAGGACTTTGAGCGAAATCTTAGAGTCGAGGACTCTAGGTGAAAATTCTGGGGGTCGCGGATACCAGGTGGAAGTATGTGTTGGTGCGGTTAACACTAACAGTGTAACTCGGGTTTTAATGAATGACAAAATAGGTTAAGTTAGTTTCATTTTGATTTAACACTTTTACTAAGTGTGCAGGAGAATATCAACTAGGTCGATGGGGCGACCGGATAGCTGACACGAAGCTCAGACAGGTCGACGGGCTAACCGGATGTCTAGCATGAAGCCCAGCTACGTCGATGGGCCGACCAGATAACTAGCACAAAGTCCAAACAGGTCGACGGGCTGACCAGATGTCTGACACGAAGTCCAGCTAGATCGATGGGCCGACCTGATAGCTGGCACGAAGTCCAGACAGGTCGACGAGTTGACCAGACGTCTGACAGGTAAGTTAAGGTAAGTCACTGGAGGGAAGTGACTTGGTGAGGACGTGTTCCCAATTAGGGAACTTAGGCGCCGATCCAACTTAGAACCATTTTGGGAATCTAAGTTGAGATCGTGACTAGATTCCAGTCTCAGCGAGACGGAATCTAATTACTACTCTTTTCCTTAATTGTGCTAACTTTTATTTTGCAGCATTGTATAACTTCTTATTTTACCTCGGACTAAAATTTTCTTGCAAGAAAAGGAACTTCTGGAAGATGGTGGTCCGGGCGCCCGAAGTCCCGGAAGGTAAATTTTATCCCGTCGCAAACGTCGCAACG
>JBBMJZ010000036.1:5052306-5066617 GCA_037833815.1 Zingiber zerumbet
TGAAGCACCCGACCGACAAATGGCTGGTCTAAGTAGAACGCCCGTATAGCCAAGATTATCAGGTGCTCATTACGGAGCGGAGGAATGTTGGGACGACCTAAGCGTTAGTTCAGTCGGGCCAAAACATTCTACTGAACCGAGTCATTGTAGGGAAGCAGCAGAGGTCAATTGGGCAGGGATCCCTGGCCGAGTGGCTCCCCCGCTAGGCCAAACAGTGGGACCCTCTCATATCTTTTGATATCCCTTTGGGAGATAATGCCACTGACAATAAGGTATGGTCAACAGGCGGAATGTACGACGGAAGCTTCTACTGTCTCGTTAGGAATTTGCATGCCCGGTTAAGGTATGATGTCAGAGACACTTTCTTGACATGTCCTTTCATAGGATAATTCGGAGAGTGCTCGTGCCTTGAGGGATGTGCACGTCGCCCGCTGGGGTGCTATATAAAGGGGGGTCAATGCACCGGCGGATGTACGCGTTATTCACTATTCACGTCTGTGCTTGTTGTTGCTATGTTTTCTTCCATCTTTTCGGTGACGGGAAGTCGGAGGGCTAATACCGGCAACTCCATGTTTCTTGTGTTGCAAAGTGGAGCGGATTCTACACGCGGTCAACCTAGAAGTCACATCCCCAACCAACCATCTCCATGATTTTCGGACAGGATCATCTATTATTGCATATGGAGAAACTAGTTACTACATATTTGTCATGGTTTAAAATCTCATATTATATTGAGCAAAACAGTCGAAACATATCATTCCGATAAAGTATTGAAACTTGATACTACTCAATATAGACAATGTTTCACGTGTCGTATCAATTATGTTAATAACTATGTTTTCATGCTAACATTCAATACTTCTTGGCATGACATAATATAAGTTAAGATAATGTTGTTATTTTTTTAGCTTTTGTCATACAAGGTAATTGTAAAATTGTATCATTTTAGATGGAAAATGAAATTTCTTCGTTTTTTCCTTTTTCATATCCTTCTCCTTCCACCCCAATTCACCACTAACACTATACATTGAAAAGTCGGCACGATCTCAAAATATTTTCGTTTTAGTCAAAGAATGAAACTCTGGACCGGAGATTTTGAACCTTGGTATTCGTAGTTTAAGATCATCATGAAGTTTGAAACTAGCATAGTTACTTTGATTTCTCTTTATCTCAGTAAATTGTCTATATGAAATTTCATATTTTCATAGCTCAAACTCCAAAGTCATGCATAACTAATAAGTCCATCAGGGTACAAAACCGTTTGACACTTATAGTAGTAAAAGAATATCCAAACATTAAGAGGTGCAACCAGCAGTACCATCCAACTACATCAAAATAATAAAAAATGAAATTTATTAAATAACTCAACATCCTAAAACATAGAATGACATCAACTGAAAAAGAAGTTTATCAGGTGTGCGCTACCTGGTACAAGATAGCTCATCCATCAAGAATTTTTGTCCCTTCATCATTTGCACCATATGGATCAAGTGAGTCTGAAGACTCAATAAGTTCAACATTTATAACATGAAATAAATTCACTACGGCGTGAAATAAGCATATATGTACATGCTTTCCATCATAACTTGTTAGGAAAATACCTCAAACATTTTATAATATATAATAATACCTTACTGACTTTTAACTCTATGTACTTTTGCACTTTAATGAAACAACATTAAATTTCCAAATCAAACTTTAAACCTTTTAACTCCATGTATTTTTGCACTTTAATGAAACAACATTAAATTTCCAAATCAAACTTTAAACATCAGAATAGGTAGAAGAATTTATCTCGTTGTTTGTGACTACTTTACCTCAACCTCTATTTCGTTTGGCCAAACACTTACCCTAGTACTAGGTTTGGTAGTATTCACCGGTATCCTTTAAGCTGGATTCCACAACCCCTCTTTTTCACCTCTGCGCTGATAAGGAATCCGGTATCCTCTAAGCCGGACTCCTTTTCACCTCCGAGTCGATAAGGATTTCGATATCGTTTAAGTCGGACTCCTTACTCGTCAATTTGCCACATGCAATTCACAATGTTAAAACAAAATCTTTTACCTTTCATGCATCGGAAGTCATTGTTAAATAAAAAAATAGTTACTTTGCATGCTAAACAAACCATAAAACTTTCGTGCATCAAAACCTACTAACAGTTAAGATAATAGAATTAAAGGTGCCTATACCTGGGAGTAAATAAATAAGAATAAAAATATTGTTTAAGGATTCTGCCACGTGCCAACATCCATTCACCCCCATCCATTGCCATCTTCCACCCATTTGACTCCCGCCCCTCCCGACATATCAACACTCACTTCTCGCCCTCAACCCCCTCCCATTAGCCACTAGACATGCCCGTGAGGACAACTTTGAATTCCCAAACCACTAAATCTCACCTCGTGACTCCCATCTGATCCTTCTTGACGCTGTCCCAACCCTGCACAACTTTTCTCAGCCCACACAGCACGCACAAAGTTCAAAGGACACACTTTCAGCCCAACACAGCCTGCCCCAATCTCAAAACAGCACAACTTCCAACCCAGCACAGCCGCACAAAGCTCAAAACTACACGATATTCATCCCAGCATAGCCTACACAAAACTCAAAACAAAACTTTCAACCCAGCACAGCCGCACAAAACTCAAAACGACACGATTTTCATCCCAGCACAGCCTACACAAAACTCAAAATAACACAACTTTCAACCCAGCATGGCCTAGCTCTCTTCCTCTGCATGTCATCATCTCCACCACCCTCCAATCACCTTACAAGCCCCCCATAAGCTGCAGGAAATCCCTAAAAAAAAAAAATTCAGCAGCAGAATTTCCAATCAAAAGAGAAAGGTTAAAACTTCTTCAATACATTGTAGAAATCTAATGAAACGTAGTCGACATCAATAAATCATATTCGTAACACCAAAACATGTATAATACAATCCATATAGTGCAGTAATAAAAGTAAGAAACCTTGCCTTAACGTTTTGGGTGTATGATATCTAGCGAGTGTTGGAGAGCGACGACAGCCGATTCGACTACGTTCTTCCCTTATTTCTCAAACGTTGCGAAGGTATCGAAAAAAGGGGGAAGGGGAAGGGGGGGGAGGGGGCGTTGATTCATTTGTTATGTATGGGCACTACAGAAATCTTCCCTAATTTATCTCTTGATAAAAAAACTTGATCTCTTCTGCGCGTGAAGATGAATTGACAATTTTGGCATACTGAATTGACAATAACAACAGGAAGTAATTCATTGCTTTGCTTGTTGTCCCATTATGGTACACAATAGGGCATTCTGCACCAACCCCGCTGCGCACACACATAAGGAGAATATTCTCATTTCTGTTTCTCTTTGTAAGTGGGTATAGTGGCATCCATATAAGTGTACCATCATATTGCTTCAGTAAGTATACATTGTTCGACTAGGAAATGCACCTAAGTGTGTTTTTTTCAAGTTATATTATCATCTGTAGCGTTTCACTTGTAGCAGATTCACTACAATCTTCTCAACAAAAGTCGAACCAATCCATGACAAAGGGAAGGAGGGAGAAAGGAGAATATTTACGTTTGATTTTGTGATGAGGTAGTCCATGCATGACATGAAGTTTACAGACTTCATATTAAAAAGGAAAAAAAACTTAAAAGAGAATACTAAACATTTTTTTACTTGGACCATGTTGATCACTGTGTAGTGTGCAAAGCTGATAAACTGCACAAGGATAGAAAAATTCCTAAACGGCAATTATGTATGTCAATTTAGGTGGTGATCATTTAATAAGAAAGACCATGCATTGATCTAATATGTTTTTTCAGGAACCCTACTACATTTCTCCATGCATACACATGCCTTCCTATTTGCTTGGCAACAAGACAAGCTGCTGGTGCTATTTTGCAAGATGTTGCTGATTCAGGAGTTCTGTTTGCATTATTGATATGTAAACACAAGGTTTGTTCATAAGTGTAATGTTTGGAGTTGTTTTCAGTCACTTGATATGCCAGAGATTAAGCAACCATTTGCTACAAATTAACTGCTCTCATAACCTTGATGTTGCATTCTTAACATCATATTGTATCTATATGATAGCTTGTCTTTATAATCCTATTACCATTTTGGTGCATGGTGGTGCATCATCTTTAGATATCTGAGTCAGATCTAGTCAAATATTTAAATCTCGGCCTATATTCTCTATGTTTGTGCTCACTTGCTGAGTACCTCTTTCATTTGCTTGCCTTACTAGACATCCTGAAAAATCACATTTTCCTGATTGCAGTCACTCTACTTTGGTAATCATTGATGTTTGGGACTGGTCCTATTAAATAATATAGCAACTCAATATTCCTGAATCCTTTTGTATATTAAGGTTTAAGTTGAACAATATTCTTGAAATAGGAACGCTATATTGTGCACTCCAAAAATTTTAGTTATGTTATACTTTCAATTGGTATAGTGCTGTTAAGCTTATTCTTCATGGAGACTAGATGTCGCAGCCATCTTTTTTTGTCTTGTATGGCCCTACCTACTTTATCCTCAATGGCTTGCTTCAAGATGTGCTAGTTGGAATTCTTTAAAACACATACATAACTATGATTTCTTCTTCAATTTTATGATTAAGCACTTAGAAACAAGAATATTACAAATCGAGACACTAGTTTTCAGCAAATAAATTTTCTAAAACTAGCCATGCTTATCCATCCATATGAATAACTATGCGCATTTCATTTTTCAGCTAAGTACAAGATGGGTATCATAGTATTGTTTGACTTAATTTCATTCTGCCTAGATAAAGTTTTTTTTTTTCATCTATGGTAAAAGGTACCTTGAGTTTATGTGCAGAACAATGTTACTTACAATATACCCCTCTCTTAATTACCTCATCTGTTTTAAAATTGCAATTTCTTCAATGAGTTGATTATGAATTGAGGCAACACAGTTTGTTGTCTAATTGCAGAATTTGAAAATAAATTTTATTGTCGATTAAAAGTGGGGTTGTTAGATTCTTAGATCTAGAGACCGATAGAAAAAACGAGTCTTAGGTTCTTGATATCTTTTGATTAAGGAAAAACTTTGCAGTTCTAGATTGAATAAATGTTATTTTTGTAGAAAGAAATATCATATGCACCATATTGTCTTGTTCTTCTCCCCAAATACAATGCCTATAGTATGTAAAAATGAAAGTTGATGTTTCCTACAGTCTTTACCTGTTAAAACATTTCATGATTATTTCATCAGGAATTCCTGTTAAATATTCATGATTATTTCATCAGGAATACCTGTTAAATATTCATGATTTTTTATTATTTTATGCATCATATTTTGTGTTGGTTTTGCTCCTTTTGTCTTTATGTTTCTTGCTGATGTCATAATGTGCTTCTTTGTAGGTTGTTAGCTTTGTAGGATCTCAAAAGACATCCCGGCCCCCTGATGACATGCTTTTACTTTCCAACTTTATAATGGCCTCTGAATCATACAGGTATTCCTCGGCGAAACTTTTTTAGGGAAACTATTGAATCTGATGGATAATCTGGTATCGGATAATCAACAGAATAGCATGTTATATGTGACCCATCTGTACAAGCCTATGTCACACTGGTGACTGTGTCAGCATTTGGCAACTAAAGAATGAGGGCATAAAAGGCCCTTTTGTACAGAATGATTGTCTGTGGAAGCAATTGTAGTTGATTTGAGTACTTTGTATCACTGGAAGCACTTATGTTTCCTTTTCTTGATGCTATCTCTGAGCTTCTCTATTTTTGTCTAATGTTTCTTAGTTCTCACAATTCTCTTCACTGATATTTTTGCTTATACCTGTCTATGTTCAATCCAGTCCATACCAATTGTTGTAGTTCAATTACACCTCATCTGTAGGTTTATTGTTGTAAAATATGTTTGATAGGAAAAATGCAAGCCAGGTGTCTTGTATTGTTTAATTTGTTCTTCACCTATTCAATAGACCTTTTGGGTAAAGATTGCTAATCTTTTCTGTAGTGTGGCGGTAATCTTTCACTTCTATAACTATATGTTTGGTTCCTTAACTAATGGAATGTTCAAAAATATTTTTGAGAATTTCAGGAAAACTGGTGCTAATGTGTATTGTGTGCTACATGAAATTATGTAGTTTCTCAGAGTAGCTAATTGTAAATTAGTAAATTTGACTTTTAGATTCACAATCTATTAAGCTTTTTTATACTGAGAAATCAATCAATGAAGACAGTTATCTCTGTACTATTCTTTATTCGTTTGGCTCTTCTGGACATGTTTTGCTCAAATATTAATTCAATAAGGATTTGCATATTTAAAACGTAACTTTTACCATTTCTTACAAACATTTCAAGGCATATGATTATCTAATTCATACAGATTCTGGTTGTCTTTTACAACATAACTTTCAAGGTTTTCACTAGCATTTTGAATTCTAGAGTTGTGGTAATTTGATATCTTTATTAGAATGATACAATGGTACTATTTGTTAGATGCAAACTTCTTTAGTTTAATTATATATAATGCAGATTTACTTATTATGCAAGACTTCTGTATCTTTCTCACCAATTTGCTTACCCAGATACAATCCAATGGCGTACTTTAAGGCTTATGTTGATTTTCTAAATGCGAGTTTGATGAATGCCTAAATGGCTTTTATTTACTAACGCTTTGATGTTGTAATGCATATGATTAATAGTTTCTTTTAAGATTCATGGCTTCTGTATGGGGATATCCTTTTCACTATTGTCTTCTTAGCTTCTCTTCTATGCTCCAAAATTTATTGTTGATTTCATGGTTTAAAGTGTCGTGCCGATACGGTCGAAATGGGCGAAATGTCTCGTTCCGACCTGCAACCGGCACCGGCACCGGCACGACCTCGGCACCAAACCCGTAATAACTGTGATGTGTTGCGCGACCCCGTGGCCGCAGCAGAGGGGTCGCATAACCCTTTCGCTGCAGCCGCCGAGGTGTCGCGCAACCTTGCAGCCGCTGCAGAGGGGTCACACGACCACTACGGTAGCGCCATAGTAGTCACGCAATCCCCGCGGCCATGTCTGAGGGATCACGCAACCCCACAGCAGCGCCGAAGTCGCACGAGCTTGCGAGTGGTGTCGGATTTTTTTAAATTAAACTTAGATTAATTATTTTAATCAACTCCTAACTATGATGGAGAGAATCTAAAGAGACTTTATTAAACCCTAATAAAATTATTTAATTAATTTTATATTTTATTTATATTAATTTAAAAATTATAATAATATTTTTATTTATTTATCTATTTTCATATCTTTTCATTTTTTAAAAGATTATTTTTGATATTGCTTATTTCTTAATATTTATGTTAAATATTTTATTTTTTAATTATATATTTTATATTTAAAAATACTGAAACTATATCAGCACGGCACGATACGATACCGAAACCGTATTGTTCCGGTCTAGGACCGAAACCTTGGCACGGGTCAAAATTTTAAACCTTGGTTGATTTTATTGGTGGACACATACTTGATATGACTCAGTACTGGTCCAGATTCTTTTTATCATCTAAAAGATTTCTGTTTCTTCTGATACTGCATAAGGAATAAGTTTTTCCATATCACGCAAATAACTTCAGTTTCACTTATGGTCCCTAGGATTCGCATTGAGTCTGTGCTTGTGAAATCAAATGTTTTGGTGGAAGTTCAGAGATCTGTGCTAAATGGTGGTCTACGTGTTGAGGATGTCCCAGTTGTTTCCTCTTTTCGCTCTGAGTCTCTGCCACCTCATTTATCTGCTGAGAAGGCATCACCTAAATTGCCATCTTCCTAAACTGTCATTGGAGGCCCCTCTGGGCTTTGGCATTTCATCTATAGGAGTATTAACCATGATCAATATGTATCATTGGAATTCTCATCACCCATAAGCAGTTATAGTCAACAGAAAAGGTGCTCTTACTGGCTGAAGTATTAACATGTGCAGTTCTTTGTTCCTATTAGACATATATGCCTGGTATATCTTTTATTTAATAATAAAGCCAACGACCATGCAGATTGTTAGAGCTTACCAGAATATGTATGCATCAATATGACAAAGGAACGTGCCCACATAAAACACAGTTCATAGAACATGACACTAGCTTGAAAATGTTTTGACGAATGGCTCTTTTTGGTATTCTCTTAGCAAGTAACTGCATGATCTTTTGTTTGTCTCCTTATCCAATTGCTATTCTTAGTACCTTTTTTCTTTTTGCTTTTTTTCCCAAGTATTTTGGAAAGCTATCCATGATGTTAATCCAAAGCTTTGTGTGACAGTTCTCTTTTGCTGGATTACTCAAGATTTTGAACTTTATGCAGCATTTGATTCACTTGCGGACAAGGTTTTGCCCTCTTTCCTCTTGTGTGACTCGTTCTCCAATTCTGTTGCATGGTAAATGTGAAAGTCATTGGGCAATTTTTACATTGAACGCGTACATGAATAAGTCATAACATGCTACTAAACAAGATAAATGGAGTGAGTCAACAACTAAAAGAAAAATCAAATTTGATGTTGCTTTAATGTGTTATAATTGATTCATTGAAAATTTACTAGCTTAATTTATTAGAATTGCCTAATTATAGATTTATAGTTAAGTAACATCCCTTGTATCAAGCTAAACGAAGCTTAATTTATGGACTCCATTACTAAAGGGTGAAAAATTCGGATGCCACTGGCTTTCACATGTAAGTTCATGAGGAATGATTAAACATGGACACATGACGAGAATATTTGGGAGATAGTTGGATCCTATGCCAGTGTTAAATTTGATTCTCTGACTATGTATGCTGAACGGTTAAGATATTAGGTTATCATCACCATGATCAAGTTATGTATGTCTCTGTATTATATGGGGCTGGCTACATTGATCTTATGCTTCCGGTAAATTCTATAGAAAACTAAATCACTAGGAATTTTTAGATCAATTGAATCACTTTTTATTGCATTAACTCTGTGTGCGTGGGACTAAAAAAATTGCCATAAATCATGGATTACTATGTAAATTTGTGAGTTTTTTTTTGCTTAAGTAAATCAACCCTAATTAACTCAACTCATCTAATTATTGAATCTATTGATCATCCTTGACTATGTAAGTCTAAACTATTTGGATAAGGCTCCAATATATGACTCGTAGATTAACAATAAACATTTAAGATGAATACTTGGCCTTTACATTATAAATTTTATGAACACGGTCTACTTTCCATTTGACATCTATTTGAATGTAGTTAATATCATAGTCAAATGCCAATCTCAATATCCTGCTGGAATAGTAAGGATTGAGATTACGATTTGAATGTATTTGGTAGGACCTTGTCCCGTAATCATCATAAAATTCATTTGGATTATTATAATTCGCAGGTTCAGGCAATCAAAGCTTGCAACGGAATCTGTCAATGGGTAAGAGACTTGGAAAATGGAATGTTTTTATTTGGAGCTAGCACCTTCTCTTGGTAATCTTTTACCCAACACAAATATTAGAGAGTTTCCTGTAGAATAATGTGAAACGTCGACGTTGTTCATTCACAATTTTGTCAGGAACTTTTTATTTTATTTTATTTTATATTTTTATTTTAATACTATTTGAACATGATGAGTGATATAGAAAATTTTGCATCTGTTTATCACAAATCTTACGTTCAGGTCAAGTCAGTCTTTTATGCCCCAAACACCATATATTTCCAGCCAGATGTGTTCTTCACACGAGAGAACCACTAAGTTATGTTCAACGACTGCTTTGCCATTTCTTTTTTTATGTTCTATAATTATTGTCTTCTGATAAACACTTGTATATCTTTTTCTTGATTCTTTCTTGATTGAAAATGGGATGATTATTGTTAAAAAAAATTTGGGTATTAAATTAATTGATCGCCCAAGCATGCCACTTAATTAAGTAATCTAGCCCCCGGGATAGGATGTCATAGTTAGATCCTTTAATAATACATCAGGTATCTAAAATTCGAGATTCAGTTGTAGTGTATTATTGAGATTTTTTATCTTAATGGACAACGGATTTGAAAATGCTGGCGGTTAGTATTGAGTCTTCCTACTTTGCCCATTAATCATTTTTTAATAAGTAATCTAAGTAATGATATTGGTTTTCTTCATCTTTTTTATTAAACTACATTCTTAAGATAACTTATGCTTTTCAACTTTTGTTTTTGGTATATGTTCACATATCATTTTAATTAATATATATTGATATTTAATTGCTGATAAATAATGCATATAAAAGTATGGTGTAATGTGTTATAAAATATTTAATGTATTAACTTAAGAATGTGCTATGATTGTTATAAAATTAAGAGTACCTGCTCGAGTTGTTAAAAACAAAGATTTTTTTTGTTAGATTTAATAATTATCATTGATTGTTTTTTTAAAAAAAAAACCTTAAAGTGTTCAATCTGTTTGATTTACAACAAGGAATCCTTGATATGTTTCAAACCCTATTGTATATGTTAATTCACCATGCTGTGGGTGTGCCACTAAGAACTAAAGGCTTCATGAGGTTCCTTCTTACACTTCATTTGGTGAGTGTGGTTCGTAACTCTCTCTTTTACCCCAAGGAGTATAGCACAGTTGGTTTTCGAATGGTAGTTTACTATATTAGGAGAAGGGGTCGATTGGGATTTATTTTTCATGAGAAAAAAATCTCACCCACTTAAAAGGTTGTTATGTATCTTGATTTATCTGTATGTATCTTTTCGTGAGGTTAATAATATTAGGTCACAGATGAGTGCATCACCTTTTCACCATAGAACGTGAATATCCAAGAGTCGTTCCGTCGGGACGGTCTTGTAGCTAGCGCATGAGGTGTTATCACCATGAGGTCTGGGGTTCGAATCTCGGTAAAGTCGAAGTAAATATCTTCCTTATGTGCTAGTCATTATTCCAAAGGTTAATTGTCGTTCGCGATTTATTTTTTCCGTGTTGGTCCTGGGACGGATTGGCGGGAACATTGGGAGCGAGTATATTCATCTTTTTACCACCGTGGATATCCAAGAGTCCATATAAATCTTGTGGACAAAGTATAATATTCTATATTGTATGGTAATCATATGCAATTTTATCATTGCATAAAAGAAAGTTAAAATCTCAGCTACTTAGTTGTTTCTTCTTTCCACTTAGATTTCTTAGTTGTGGTGCGCTACCGAGTACAAACATGTTAATTTCCTACTGTTAATAGATTTAGCCATTCATTTTTCTTACTTTATTTGTCGCTTTTGTATTAAAAATTTGGATTGATGATTAGGAAAGAAATATTAAGTGCATTAAAGCATGGCTAATATTTACTTAGGTTTTGCTATTAATTAAGGATCTTATTCTTCCATCAGATAAAGCAAGAGTGGAATTTAATGGTGTTTTTAGGATCTATTTATTTAAATTTAAAATTTAAAGAGAGAAATATCATAATTTAATAACTATGTTATTGTTTTGGCCAAAATTATTGTATAACTAATTTTAACTGATATTATCACATTTTAAATTTATATTTTACTATTTTTGAAAAAAAAAATATTTTAACTTACCTAAAATTTTTAAAAAAATTATAGTATAATTTATATACTTTGCAGTTTATTATTTTTTAAAATATGTATTTTTATTTTTTATGAAATTATAATTTATAGTCATTTTGATCATAATTACTATAATAATCTAATATAGTCATTTTGACCAAAACTACTACATTAATTTATTTAAGAAAAATGATATGCTAGAAACAAATCTCAAAGAAAATCTCAAGACAGGCACGATGATGTCCATAAAAAAAAAATGGTGGGCCATTAATTTGTGTCTATCCCTGAACTTTTATTTAAAATTTACACATAAAGTGATGAGGTCTATAAAAATAAAAATGATGGATCATTAATTTATGTATATATTCTTAAATTTTTCATTGAAATTTTTTCTGCGTATCATTATTCTATATTTAATTACTCATTTTTTATTGGTTCAATAGGTCCATCTTTTTATTATTTTTTTATTTCAATAAGTATGAGAGTTTCTATTTAAAGAGATAAATTTGATTTAAAAAACCCACTCTGTTTTTTTTTTGAATAATTTAAGTGTCCAAGTTTGACTCGATTAATTATAAAGATACATCTTCCTCCTAATTCGTCTATTAAATAATTTATACACACAATTGTCTTCTAAAATATTCATCGAATCTTTATTCATTCCCTTGGGTATTTTACCGCTGTATCACATTCGTGGTTCAACTGTACTCTTTTGAAAAGTAAAAGGAATATATCTTTGATAATTCAGTAGAAAAAAATATCTTTTTAATTTTCATCTGTCGTCACATTATTTTTAAATATTTAAAAAATCCTAATTTTTTTAAATTAAATTCTAAGTTATCTAATTCATAGTGATGATTCTCATAGAACACTCAGACCTTATTCTGACCATTAAACATTTATAATTACAGATTTATGAAGCATATAAGATATAATAATTTTATATAATATTCATTCTATGAGCATGGATTCAGGAACAATGGAGCGTTTATAATTATAGATTTATGAAACTCAACACCCACTAATAAAATAGACTAACATATATATATAATACTTGATAATTTGAGATGATATTCATTAATTCTATGTGATCTGTCTAAAATCTATGAGAAGGTGTGTTGGTTCCGATGAATGGTGGTTTCAAGGAAGATGAACTTCTAGGGATCTGGAAGAGCTTCTCAATGATCCTGCGTACAGCGAGACGAGCCAACAAAGCGTTAGTGACCTAAGATTGAGGTGAGAATTTCTAGCTAGACCCTCCGACGCTCAAGTCAGTTCTCTCTCTTGAAGGTGGAAGAAGAAGAAGAAGAAGTATAGAAATGAAAGTACGAAGTAGAGTTTTAGATGCTAAAGTTTGTGAGCATCATCATACCTTGCCAACAGAGAGGATTTTCTCTTTTATACTACCTCACATAACCTCCGCAATCGTGAGGTGGTCCACGGTTTGTTTGAGTTTGTTAGAAGATGAAATACCACTTTAGGCTTCGTGCAATAATCCTTCAAGGAATCTTTTTTTACCCCAAATGTACATCTTTTGTCATTTATGACTAATATTCCTAAGGAAATATGAATAGGAATATGTCCCCGTAACTGAAGAAGCTTTTAGAGAATATTTCTCGCCAAATTTGCCAAGCTGCCATAAAGTTGTTCACTACTTGTACACCATCCTCTGTTAAATATGTCTCGACCGGTCATTCAAGCCTGTCGTATATATTTTAAGAATACCTTCTGTTGAGCATGTTTCAGCCGATAATATACTATAAGCTTTATAAGGCTAAGCGCCTTTAAGATTCGGCCAAGCTTTGCCCATCCGAGCACACATGAGCATACTTGTGCTCGCTTAACCTTCACTCGACCGATAATATACTGAAAGCTATATAAGGTTAAGTGTCTTTAAGCTCGGTCAGACTTGCCCAGCCGATCGCATATAAGCACACTTGTACTCGCTCAGCCTTCACTCAGCTGGTAGTACACTAAAAGGTATATAAAGCTAGCTAAGTGCCAGTAAGCTCGGTCAAGCTTTGCCCGACCAAACGCATATAAGCACACTGGTGCTCATTCGACTTTCACTCGGCTAGTAGTATACTAAAAGCTATATAAGGCTAAATGCTTGTAAGCTCAGTCGGGCTTTGCCCGGTCGAGCGCATATAAGCATACCCTTATTCTTCTCAAGCTTGACCTCCATTTCGAGGTCGCTCGGCCAGTAATACACTAAAAGCTATATAAGGCTAAGTGTCTTTAAGCTTGATCGGGTTTTGCCTGGCCGAGCGCATATAAGCATACCCTTCTTCTTCTCATCCTTGACCTCCATTTCGAGGAGTCTGCTTATTATAACCCATATCAGTAATAAATTAGTAGGAGAGAAAAAGAAAAAAATAAAGGAAACAAGAAAAAAAAAGAAAAAAAAGGCAAAAGGGGGAAAAATAGTGGGAAAGGAAAGTAATTAATAGCAAATAAAATAAAATATAAAACAGAAAAGAGGAAAAGATAAAAAATGGATCACATCACGGGCTCTCCACAAGTTGCAACAGCCTCGCGGCCAAGCAAGGCAATTGCAAAGTCATCGCGACCGCCACGACCTCGCGTAGGCCTCACAGCCACGCAAGGCCACTGCGCCCTCGCATAGGTCTTACACCCTCACTTGGCTACAGCGAGGTCGCTGTAGGCTCATGAATACAAGGTTGGATGGATAGATAACACATCCATGGTATGAAGTGTTGTTCCGTGCCGCCCAGCACGAATGGTTTTTACCGTTCCGTCGGGCGGCCGAAACCGGCACGGGTCTCGGCGGCGCCGGAGGAG
>JBBMJZ010000036.1:5095347-5106088 GCA_037833815.1 Zingiber zerumbet
ACTTATTCCACCAAAATTTTAGAAGAAATTAATGGGGAGACTGAAAGATCTGAAAAGAATCAAGCGGGCAAAGACCACGGGGGTTTTTTTTTTTTTTTTTTTGGAATTTGAACAGATCTTGCAAAATGAAATATCTGCAAATAATCAAAAGGATATCATGGTCTTGATAGGGTTAGATTTGTAGTGCACTGGCGACGCCGGGCAAGCGAGATGGTAAATCTCATCGACCTCCAGCAAGATCGGCTCTACGACGTCATGTCGGATCAGCTCAAACCTCAGGTTCCCGAAGTGATGCATCACGTTATCCTTCCTCCCGGTGGAGAAATTATCTATCACAATCACGCTATCCCCCCTCGCGAGAAGCTTGTCTACAAGATGGCTTCCGACGAATCCGGCGCCTCCGGTGACCACAATCCGTTTCGGCGGCTTCTTCAGCCCCACCGGCACTCTCCTACCTCCGCCACTGACGGCGACGCCGTCGCTTGAGACGCTGCGGTAGGAGGAGGTGCGCTGAAAGTTATCAAGGATGCGATGGGAGAGGTGATCGTCGGGGTGAGAGTGGGACAGGGGCGAGCTGTAGTAGTGGTGGAGGACGAAGAAGGTAAAGGCAATGAAAGCGCCGGCGAGGACCAAGAGATGGCGCTGCTCTCGGAAGAGGTAACCCAAGGCAACGCGGAGGAAGGAAGGGGAGGAGGAGGAGCGGCCCGGCGGCTTGCTGGGCTTGACGGCGTATGTCGGGATCTGGGTGTTCTGGTTGAGGCTGGATTGTTTGTGGAGCTGCTTCATTGTAGGATCTGGCGGCCGGAGACGCTGTCCTGGGGAGAATCAACAGCAAGGAATACTCCTGCACCGTTGAGGGAAGAGATCCTCTGAAGCGAGGCCGGGTGGTAGGAGGGGGTCAAATAGACGGGCGTCCACCTCACGTGCTCACTTTTGGAAACGAATAACTAAGGAAAAATTATTATTACCAAACCTATAAAATACGTGAATCATATATTCTATTTCATTTTTACCTATGTTACTATTTTTAATCATTAGTATATATAGTATAACAAAATTTATTACCAAACCTATAAAATACCCGAATCATATATTCTATTTTATTTTTACATATTTTTAATTGATTAGTATAGTATAATTTAGAATATTATTTACCAAAATAATGAAATTCCTAATCGATTCTTATCATGTAACAATCGATTTAAAAATACATTTTATATTAAAAAATAATTATTCTTAATACAGTAGATTAAATTAATATTTAACGATATAAATATAATCATAAGAATTAAAAGAACGACTTCATTCAACGTTATTCTGAGTTCTCTAATTTAATTTTACCTATGCTACTATTTTTAATCGATTAGTATAGTATAATAAGATTTAGAATATTATTTACCAAAACCATAATATTCCTAACCGATTCTTATCATGTAACAATCGATTTTAAAATATATTTTATACTAAAAAAGTAATATATTCTATTTTATTTTTACCTATGTTACTATTTTTAATCGATTAGTATATAGTATAACAAGATTTATTACCAAACCTATAAAATACCTGAATCATATATTCTATTTTATTTTTACATATTTTTTATCGATTAGTATAGTATAACATGATTCAGAATATTATTTACCAAAACAATGAAATTCCTAATAGATTCTTATCATGTAACAATCGATTTAAAAATATATTTTATATTAAAAAATAATTATTCTTAATATAGTAGATTAAATTAATATTTAAACGACATAAATATAATCATGAAAACTAGAGGAACGACTTGATTCAATGTTATTCTGAGCTCTCTAATTTATTTTTACCTATATTACTATTTTTAATCGATTAGTATAGTATAACAAGATTCAAAATATTATTTACCAAAACTTTAATATTCCTAATCGATTCTTATCATGTAACAATCAATTTTAAAATATATTTTATATTAAAAAAATAATATATTCTATTTTATTTTTACCTATGTTACTATTTTTAATCGATTAGAATATAGTATAACAAGATTTATTACCAAACCTATAAAATACCCGAATCATATATTCTATTTTATTTTTATATATTTTTTATCGATTAGTATAGTATAACATGATTCAGAATATTATTTACCAAAATAGTGAAATTCCTAATCGATTTTTATCATGTAACAATTGATTTAAAAATACATTTTATATTAAAAAATATTTATTCTTAATATAGTAGATTAAATTAATTATTTAAACGACATAAATATAATCATGAGAACTAGAGAAACGACTTGATCCAATGTTATTCTGAGCTCTCTAATTTAATTTTACCTATGTTACTATTTTTAATTGATTAGTATAGTATAACAAGATTCAAAATATTATTTACCAAAACCATAATATTCCTAATTGATTCTTATCATGTAACAATCGATTTTAAAATATATTTTATATTAAAAAATGACATATTCTATTTTATTTTTACCTATGTTACTATTTTTTAATCGATTAGTATATAGTATAACAAGATTTATTACCAAACCTATAAAATACCCGAATCATATATTCTATTTTATTTTTACATATTTTTTATAACATGATTCAGAATATTATTTACCAAAACAATGAAATTCCTAATCGATTCTTATCACGTAACAATCGATTTAAAAATACATTTTATATTAAAAAATAATTATTCTTAATATAGTAGATTAAATTAATATTTAAACGACATAAATATAATCATGAGAACTAAAGAAACGACTTGATTCAATATTATTTTGAGCTCTCTAATTTATTTTTACCTATGTTACTATTTTAAATCGATTAGTATAGTATAACAAGATTCAGAATATTATTTACCAAAACCGTAATATTCCTAATCAATTCTTATCATGTAACAATCGTTTTAAAAATCTATTTTATATTAAAAAAATAATATATTCTATTTTTTTATCTATGTTACTATTTTTAATCGATTAGTATAGTATAACAAGATTCAGAATATTATTTACCAAAACCATAATGTTCCTAATCGATTCTTATCATGTAACAAACGATTTTAAAATATATTTTATATTAAAAAATAATTATACTTAATATAGTAGATTAAATTAATATTAAGGACATAAATATAATCATAAGAATTAGAGTAACCCATAAAACTTGGTTCAATATTATTTCGAACTCTCTAATTCCATCAGTTAATTTTGATCAAATCCAGACCAAAATCGGCTGACGAACCTAGAAAACTCAAAATGACACGAAACTATATTTTATGTATTTGTCTAGTTCCCCTGATTATATTCATATTCTCAAACATCAATTTGACATTATATATTAAAAACAGTAATTTTTTGAATACGAATCAATTCTCAATTTGACATTATATATTAAGAGCAATAATTTTTTGAATACGAATCAATTCGATCTGTATTAAAAAATCATTGTTCACGGATCTAGAAAACTCGAAATAATATGAAACTAGGTCTTATGTGTTCGTCTAATCTTCTTTATTATATTCATACTCTTAAATATCAATCTCATTAACTATATTGAGAGCAGTGATTTTTTAATACAAAATAAGTTTTTTAATCAATTGCTACTATAACAATCAATTAGGGAATTTACTATATCGATGAATATTATCCTAAATCGATTGCTATATTGTAGCAATCAATTAGGAGTAGTGACAAAGGCAAAAATGATATTGGGTATGTTTTTTTTTTTTGTCATTTTGAAATTTGAGTATTTTAAAAATTTACTTACGCAGTTTGGTAATTTACTTAAAAAAAAATCATATATGCACCCATCATTTACATTTTTAGCAGATTGACACCCCATTTATGAGCTCTTCTCTATGTCCCATTTAAAATAATCTATCCAAAATACTCTTATATTAACTAATTATTCAACCTTATAGAAGTTACTTGCTAGCTTCGACAATTATAGAAACTGGATGTTAACTTTTACAATTGTAGAAACTAGATGTTAACTTCTATAATAGTGACTTTATATCATTTTAATTTTACTTATTTGAGTGATAAACGGGTTAAACAACATTTCAACGAGTAAAATAAACTATTGAGACTTCAGGATACTTATTACATTTCAAATGAATATTATCTGATCATGATTGACAATGTAGAAACTAGTATTTAACTTCTACAACGTGCAGAAGTTAGTCGTTAACTTCTATAATGTGTAGAAGCTAGTTGCTAGTTTCTATAACGACGACTTTATATTTTTTTTATTTTACTTTTCTAAGTGATAACCTGATTAAAATAATATTTTAACAAATAAATTAAACGATGGGGCTCTATAACATTCGTTACATTTCAAATCAAGATAATCTAATTATAATAAAAGCAGGTAGAAGTTAACATGTAACTTTTACAACGTGTAGCAACTACTTGCTGGCTTTTACAAGTTGTATAAATTAGTTGGTAGCTTTTACACATCGTAGAAGCTAGCTAGTAGCTTATACAACATTGCTGAATTCAAAGGTATTTCCAGGATGAAATCATGAGAGACACGTAAATAGACACTCATTTGATTTTTTTTTTTTTTAGAAAAATGTGCATTAATATGATGTTTTTGTTAATTTGGAGTGCCCTTTTATTTTTTTTTTTTCCAAAAACCATTTTAATCTCATGTTTTTTAATATATATATATATATATATATATATATATAATTGTAATTATATTGATTAGTACTTTTTATCTAATTTAACATATTTTATTTAGAAAGATAGTTTAAACTATTTGATCTATATTACTAGATAAATGAAAATTGATTTTTAAGTTATCTCATTAAATTTCATTTTAAAATATTGTAAACCTTTTAAAAATTAACCCTTATAAGTTAATTTCTAAAATTATAAGTTACTAATTTAATCTTTTAAATTATAAAATATAATTTTTAAAAATATGTTATCCTTTCATTTTATTAATTTTATAATTAAATAAGTAATTTAAAGTTATAAATTAACTATTAACATACTTTAATTATTTTTTATAAATAAATTAGGGTAATTATTTATTAATTATCCCTTTGCAAAAAAGTCCTGAGAGTTTTAAAATTTATAACTAAATTATTTTTTAATTTTTTTCATTGTATTAATTTCCCCCCTAAATTTCAAGAGGGCAGTTGCACCCCCCATATAGTTACACCTCTACCTTTATCCCCTCTTACGGGCATATCCAATGGTATAAGTTCTCCACAAGCTCCCACAATGTCACGTCAATACCACATCAAAAGGATAGAGCATCTCCAATGATAGGGAGCTCCCACATCGTCGTCACATCACTGTTACATTAGAAGTAAAAAAATCACACTCATTTCTTCCCTATAAAAAATTTTCTCATCAATTCATTTATGGATTCCACATTTTTTTCATTATATTTACATTATATATAATTAAAATTTTATAAAAATTAAATCTATAAATTACTAAATTGAATAACATTAATAATTAAAAGATAAATTACATAAATATTACATTACATTAAATATAAGACATAAATTAAAATAATATCTAAAAATTTGTTAAATAAGTTGGACCCGCTAGTGGGGTGAATAGCCTAAATTGAAAATTACAACTTCTCTTACTATCAAACTAGTAAGGACACACTAATTAAATAATAAAAAATAAATGACATAAGAGTAAAAGAAACATATGAATTTACTTAGTTTGCAACATGAGTAGTTGTTAATTCAAGACAATTAGAAGCACTATCAATCTCCTTCGACAAGATCGGAGGCAGAGTAGCCTCTTATTATAGTTAGAAGTTCAAAATAAAAATACAGAAGTTAATATGAGTGTGTTGTTGAACTACGAGGACAAGATCTTTATTTATAGCATCAAACATAGTCAAACTGGTCAACCTTGACCAAGGGAAATTGCCCCAACAATCTCTCCCTTTTTGATGTTTGACAATCTCTCTAAGTTAGGCTAAATCTCATAGCTTTAACTTCTCATTTACTCCAAGGCTAAATTCCATAGCCTTAACCTCCTTTACACCAAGGCTAAATCTCCTAGCCTTAATTCCTTCTTTATCACAAGGTTAAATCCCATAGCCTTAATTCCTTCTTTATCACGAGGCTGAATCTCATAGCCTTAATTCCATGATAAAGCAAGAATGAAGGTTTCCTTCATTCTCTCCCTTTCCTAGAGGACAAATTCCCCCTTCTTGGGATGAAGTTCTAACTTAACCTCCAATAATTCTCCCCCTTTATCACACATCAAAACCATAAAACAAACTCTTCTCCATAAGAGTTAACTCTACGTTGTTTGCAACTTTTCAAGCTGTTAACAACCCCACAATGAAGATCTCATACTCTTCATTACCGCCCAAGCTCCCCCTTGAGCTCTACTTCACTTCACATTGCTCATCCTAGAGCATTCACCATTTTACCAATGAAAATCCCATTCATTGTATCCAATGCTCCCCCTTGAGCAGTAATCATCTTCTCAATGCTCATCCAAGAGCATTTTTCACTTTACCAATGAAAGTTCGATCCCCTTCATTAACTCAATGCTCCCCCTTGAGCAGTAATCTACTCCATAATGCTCATCCAAGAACATTGATCATCCAAACAATGAAGATAACCAATCTTCCATTGTTCCTCAATACTACTCGACCCTGAGTATTAATTCAACATGAAGGATCAACCCCCTTCCAAGGTTTTTGAAAAGATTTTTATGTTTTCAAAGAGTAACTCTCCCTAAAAACATGGTCAAAATTCTATCATTGCACCAACAATAACTTGGAGTTCCTAAACAATTAGAAAAACCAAGATTCGAAGTTTTGAGGTTTAAAATTCAATAAAGAAACTAAACCTCGCCCTAAACTTCACCTAACTATACCTTAACCAATACATGCTTGTTTTTGTCATGAAAACTCTCCCTAAGTGTATACAAATGTATTCCAAAGGGTTATGAATGGTTAATGATCCTTGAAAACCAAAACTTGAAGTTTTAAGGTTCCAAAATTCAGAATTGAAACTAAACGTTATTCTAAACTTCACTTTGGTTTTTCTTAACCAATTCATACTTATTTTCATCATGAAAACTCCCCTTAAATGTATACAAATGTATTCCAAGGGGTTTAGAGTGGTTAACGAGACTCGAAGTGACTAGAAGTGTTGAAATCAAGCATTTCCAACCAAAATCAGACTTCTGAATCGATTGAAGTTGGGACTCAATCGATTGAACTCACTTCAATCGATCCATGGATCGATTCCACACACTTTTGTACGCAGAAATGCCCTCTGAATCGATCGACTGATCGATCCAATCCTGGTTAATCAATCGGTTGATCGATTCAATACCCTTCTGTTCGTGGGAATTGGCTTCCCAATCGATCGGCTGATCGATTGAACCTAATCCAATCGATTAGCTGATCGATTGGGTTTCTGATTTCCTGAAATCCAATTTCAGCAAAATTCAGAAACCCACCAAAAATTTGACAAAAATCTAAAAATCACGAAAATTCATGTAGACACTACTTAGGGTATATACTATCAAGGAAAAATAGTTTTCTATGAAAATACTTCCTATTTTCAAAGATTGACACAAACTTTGAAACTTGTAAAAACTCTAGTGTTTTCTTCCAAGTTTGTGCTCAACTATTCAATGATGATTGCTATCAAAAGATAGCCTTCATCAAGGTTTTCCAAAGTACATTTAAAATCATTTTCAAAACTAATATCCAACCATGTTCTTTGAGCTCAATGCACAGGACTTGTACTTTAGTTTTCCCAATGATTGGAAATCACATGACTATGTACTTTGATGAACCTAAAACTCAACAAGATGCACTACATCAACATCTTGAGTTTTGTTCATCATCCTAACATCTCACTTGTATCTAACATGTATTAAAACACATTCAAGTCACCTTATAGTTCTTGTGAGATGTATATTTAGTTTTTCCCTAAACTAAAAGATCATGCATATCTATCTAGGTATTATGAGACTTATGATCATCCACCTAGGATGTCATTTGGTATAATCCCACTAATTGTGATATTTACCATTCATAATAAATACCTTTTGTCCTTAATTATAAGGAAATTAACATAATGCATGAAGCTACATGATATACATCGAAATAAGTAATTTTCAAAAGAAAAACATGTTATAGCTACATGATGTATGTATGACATGACATGATATTTTTGTGTTTTTCATAGTAAGAAAGAATGCAACACATGATGTCATGACATATAATAGGCAATCAATCATGACATTTTAGCATAAATAAAATATACCTAGATAATCTATCTAAGTATCCTTAATTCTTAGCTAAGCCTTAAAATTAATCCTAGATTGCCTATGCTTCCCTTAAGAGAATGTCAAAGCCCAACTTGGTATTTCTTTTGCCTTTATATATGTGTCATTTGAAATCAATTTCACAACCTCAAATTTTCTTGGCACATGTTACTCTTTTTAAGGATCAAACATTTATATTGAGACCTAAATTTGCTCTTAGTCTCTTAAGAACGTACTAATATCTCAACTAGACAATTCTTATCCTCTTTCAAGTGTACCAACTTACATTAGATGTGATTCCTCAAGGTTTGGCACAACTTACCCTTCCAAAGAGTAATTATTTAGGTTTAAGGCTTAGACATACCTTAATCCTTTTAAGACGATACCAAGATCCCAACTTGGTATTTCTTATCCTTTTTCTATATGTGCTAATTTAAATTAAATTCAAATCCTCATATTTTGGTACATTTTCCTCTTTCTAAGGGTTAATCTTTGAGACTTAAACCTTAGGTTTCCCTTAATCCACTAAGAAGATGCCAAATTCCCAATTTGGCATTTCTTTTGCTTCTCTCAAGGGTGTCAATTTAAATTAGATTCAACTCCTCAAATTTTGACACATTTTACTCTTTCAAAGAGTAACCCTAATAATCCTTTTCATTTTCAAAGGTTATTAAAACTTGAAAATGTTCTCCTATGCCAACTTCATCAAGGTTGGGTTAACTACCTTTCCAATTAGAGTTGACACTCTCTAAATCCATCTAGGGTGTAGAGAATATGCTCTTAAGAACCCAATACCTATTGGTGCTCCTTGGATGCTCTAGGTACTCACTAGGAATAACTTCCCTAGATACCTTCCTAAGGACCTTTCTAGGCTTCTTAGAAGCCTTGGTCACTTTTACTATGTCAACTCTAGGAATAACATTCCTTGTAATCTTCTTTGTGACTTTGTTAGACTTCTTAGAAGTCTTAGTCACATTGGTCTTGCCAAAAGTACTTTTAGGGATTCCTTCCCTAGTATCTTTGACTTGATCTCTAAACCTAGGGTTGGTCCCATAACTATATGGAACCCTATGGTATTGAGTCTCACTCTTCTTGGCTTTGGGTTTGTATCCCAAATCTCTATGACCATTGAATGACTCTTGCCTAGTTCTCCCTAGGTTTTGCTCATTTTGACCCTTAAGAATATTTTCCATTCTTGCTAGGGTCCTCTCTAAGTTATCAAGTCTTGACCTCAAGACTTGGTGCTCCACTCTTATGTCCATAGATTTTGGTTTCTCTTGACCCCTATGAGCATTTCTATATTTTGCATATATCTATAATCCTTAGAGTTATTGCCAATGTTACTATCTACCTTCCTAAACTTAGGTGTGGTAGTTCTAGCATGAGGAGGAATATATGTATCCTTAAAGCTATCATGGCTCCTATTCTCATGATAAATAGCATTAAGATGATAAGAATTATTTCTAGCATGCCTTTTATCATGTGTCAAAGGAATAGATTCATTAAATGATACCTTGGAAGCTCCCCCTAGACTCGTGCTTCCTCCTTTGACTTTAGTTGCCTTCTTCCCCTTTGGACATTGGCTTCAATAATGTCCATTTTGGTTGCACAAGAAACACACAATATGCTCCTTGCTTTTCTTTGTTGTGGAGGAAGTTCCCTTGGGCTTCTCCTTACTCTTAGGTGCTACTTGGCCCTTCTTCTTGGCCAGTTTTGGATATTTACTCCTATAATGCCCATGTTCCCTACACTCAAAGCAAATGATATGATTTTTGTTATTTATAATTAAAGTTTCTATACCTTTACTTGTAGGCATGATGCTTGATTCTCCATTTGATGTAGTTTAAATTGTGGAGGTAGCATCATCTTCTAATTCTTCTCCTCTTGAGGGTGTGAGTGCTTCCACCTCTTCAACTTTTGAAGATATGGATGCTTCCACCTCTTCCTCTCTTGAGGATGTAGATGACCTCTCATCATCTTCCTTCTCCTCTTTTTCCTTCTTCTCCTCGAATGTTGACCTCGTGTCAACATCGGATTGGTCCTTCTCCTCTTTGACCAATGAGCCCTTCTCCTTGGGTTCCTCCACTTCTTGGAGTTGTGTAGGATTCTCATGGTAAGCAATGATCTTTTTCCAAAGATCATTTGCATTTTTGTATTCATCTACACTCACAATAATATTAGAAGGTAATAAATTGAGCAAAATTTTCATTACCTCCCTATTGGCCTCCGCTTGCTCCCGTTGTTCCTCGCTCCAATGTTAAGGTCGGAGGCACTTCCTTTTCTTATCCATTGGAGCTTCAAATGGGTTCTCCAAGACCACCCATTGGTTCCAATCCATTTGGAACCAAGTCTCCAACCTTGTCCTCCTAAAATTGAAGTCTTCTTTGTCGTACGGAGGTGAAATTCGGATGTCCCATCCGAGAGGTCCTTCACTCTCCATCTTCTTCTTCCTCTAGCTTCTTGCTCTCTTGGCGGTTA
>JBBMJZ010000036.1:5171054-5186900 GCA_037833815.1 Zingiber zerumbet
GAAGCATCCTTTATTTTAGGCATACAGATCTATCATGATCATTCAAGAGGTATTCTTGGGCTTTCAAAATAGGCCTATATTGAAAAGGTGCTTATAAGGTATGGTATGCAGAACTGTACACCTGATGGCACACCTATGTCAAAAGGTGACAAGTTCAAGTTGTTGCAGTGTCCATGACTTGAACTTAAAATAAAGGAGATAGAGCAATTCTCATATGCGTCAACAGTGGGAAGTCTCATGTATGCACAAGTTTGTACTCGACCAGATATAGCATTTATAGTGGGAATGTTAGGCAGATATGTTAGTAACCCAGGACCACCACACTGGAAAGTGGTAAAGAGAGAGATACGGTATTTGCAAAGAACTAAAGGGCATATGCTCACGTATCAGAGATTATATCACTCGAAGGTGATTGGATATTCAGACTCTGATTTTGTTGGATGCTTGGGTAGCAGGAGGTTCACTTCGAGCTATATCTTCATGTTTGTTGGAGGGGCTATATCTTAGAAAAGTGTCAAGCAGACGCTAATAGCCACTTATACTATGGAGGCAGAGTTAATAGCATGCTATAAAGCATCCAATCACAAGATTTAGCTGCAGAACTTCATCACAGCATTGCAGATTGTTGATGGCATTAACAAGCCATTGAGGATTTACTGTGATAATAAAGCCGCAGAACTTTATGACAAGAACAACCGTAGTTCGTCGAAGTCTAAACACATTGATATTAAGTTTTAACAGTTAAAGAAAGAGTTCAGAGTAGTTAGATTATGGTAGAGCACATCAGAACGGATTCCATGTTGACCGATCCACTCACCAAACGTTTGGTGCCTAAGGTGTTTCATGCTCATGTTGTAGATATGAGAGTCCTTCTTATGGAAGAAGAACTCATCTAGTGGGAGTCTGTATTTATCTTATTGCTCTATATTTGATAATAAAGACAAACAATTTATTTTGATTATTGTACGTACTTAAAATTCAAAATATTAATGGAAATTTATATGTTTGTTTAACACTCTAATTGTGATATCATCACTTACTACTGCTATTTAGCATTTTGTGTTTGTAAATATGATACAGATTCCTTTTAGAATCATAAAGTTGATCATGATTTGCTATTATAGTTTAGCATAAAGTATTTTACAAATATGATCTGACTTCTTTTGAAATCATCTTAGGACCAGTTAAAAATTAGCATGTACTGATCACATTTCATGTAATTTTCACTCTACACATCTACATCTTAATCTATGTCATTAATGACATTGGTATTATGATTACTGCTGGGGCTTGTTACGATCATATACAGTAGCTATGACCTTTTTAGTCCTATACTAATGAAGTTAATGGACCAGATTGTTTGCAAGGGTATCTTGTACCCATAAAGTTTGATATCAACTAAAGTTTTACTTGCATTCCACATATAACTTACATATAGCCCAAGTGGGAAATTGTTGGATATAATTATCCCTATTAGGTGGGCTTATTTGTAAGTTGCATATATGAATACGATCTGAACCCTGTAAAGTGATATAACTTATGCTTATTGGGTTCAGTTGTTGGATATAGACCTTGTATGTTTAGAACCTTTAGTCTCACCTCTATTATCATCTATATGCTGATAATAGATGTTCAGTATATATATGGACTTATAGTCCCACATCTATGATTATCTATGGGCTGATAATAGAAGTGCACTATATAATGAGTTGTTCCCCAGAGGATTAGGGTATTTTTGAGACGTCTCTTTGTTCCCCATTGACGAATAGGATTTGGCGCCGTCAACCCTAACACCTCCGGAAGGCCAACCTTCTTCTCCTTCTTCTTCCGCAGGATTGTTCGATCGACGAGCTCTACACGAAGAACAATGACAATTTTGCTATATTCAAGTTCTTTGTAATTACAGTATTTATGTTCTTATGTCATGTTCTCGATGAAATGAAGATCCATACTCATATGTTCTTATTTTTCCTATTCGAATTCTTATTTTGATTGTCTAGAATTCATGTGGCTTATGTTTTACGAGAACCAACATGAAGTTCACTAACAAAGAGTCATATTATACCTCATATGCACCATATAAGCCTTGTTTGATAGGCTTGCCATTGGGCGCAATGTCCATGCTTCCATATGCCATTGATTGTGCTTCTGTGAGATGTAATGCACCATGCTACACGTGCATTGCATATGAACTAGACCTGTCATGTACCATATGCTCACAAGGGATACAATGACTTCATAAGTCCATCTTTAACCACTGCATAATTTTATGTAGGTGTGGTTCAGTACAGTATATCGAACCACCAACTCGTATACCATTATCGTAAAAAATTCAGTATAAAAAAATTTCATACTGTACTGGAATTTTAGTATACCAAATTTTTGATATACCGAAATTCCGGTATGGTATCAATTTCATACAATTTATAGTAAAATTTCGGTATTTGTATGATATATCGAAAATTTCGATATAAATCTTATACCGATATCAATACTGAAAAATTCGGTACGGTCAAGGTTTAAAATTTCGACCCGTGCCGAGGTTTCGGTCCCAGACCGGAACGATACGATTTCGGTATCGTATCGTGTTGTGCCGATATAGTTTCGGTATTTTTTTTATTTATATATATAGTAATTATTAGATAAATATATTTATGGTGTATAATTTAAAAATAAGTTATATATTGATTTTATATAAGTTCTCCATTATTAAACAATTTAATATTGTTATAAAAAATAATTAAATATAGTTTCTTTTAAACAAAACAATTGATGTATAAATAACTCTAATTAAAATTGATATATCATAATATAATATGTTAAATAGAAGCAATGATTCTTGTAATATTTTACTTAGATAACCTTTATAGTTCTCCAATGTCCAGATTAAATAATCATAAATATATAAATTAATAGAAAATACTATTTTATATATAATAATCATATAAATTAACTATTTATTTATTTAATTAATTAATAGTTTAAATAATATATATTAAAAATAGTAAAAAATTAGAATATCAATTAAATATTAAAACAGTAAAAAATATAAAATAATTAAAAAATATATAAGAATACAAATTTGATTTATTAGAATTTTTATAAATTTTTAATTTTTTTTAGAATTTTTAAAATAGTAAAAACAATTTCAGAATATTATTTAATAAAATTTCTTATTTTTAAAAAATTTAAATATATTTTTTATATTTTATTAGGATAATTTAATTAGGGTTTATGAAAGTCTCTTTAAAATATCACAATTAAATGAGAATGAGAATTGTTTGATTTATTTAAATTACAAAATTAATTTTGCACAGTAACCACGTCGAAACCGCCCGCGACGCCGCAACCCCTTCGGCGTCGCCCCCTCCGACGCCTCCAGCGGCGCCGGAGGCATCCGACGACTCTTTCGGCGGCGCCAGAAGCGTCCTGTGACGCTTTCGGCGCCGCCAGAAACGTCGTGTCGCGACGCCTCCGTTGCCCCCGACGCGTTTGGCGCCCCGCAACGCTTCCGGCGACACGGGAAGATTCTGGCGACGCTGTCCATGCTGCCGCACGATGACGAGCGACGCATGACACGACGAAATCTTCCCTAGTTCGGTGCCGGTTTCGGTGCGCGGGCGGAACAGTAAGTTTCGGCCATTCCGCCCTGCACGGAACGAAATTTTGAACACTGATAGAGATATCAATTGACTTTAATTTTTATATGTAAGAATCAGTAGGCCTCACTAATGATGTGTTTAATGTTTTCACATTTTTGGCACTATGGTAAGTGCAAAATACATGGTTTTATTCCCAAGTAACTTTATGTAGACATTCTTACACCTTACTAATAAAATTTAGTTTGGAAAATGACAAAGTAATAAAGACATAATAATTTTTTACATGGAACTTATAATTTAATGCTAAAACTAAAAAAAATGATGTTTAGAAGTAAATTCTGTTCAACCAAAACCAAGTCAATAATTTTAATTTTGTTCAACCAAACCCTGCCATAGCCGGTCCCAAGCCCGGTTGAGAAAGGGAGAGGGTTACGCGTTAGGTTGCTAGCCAGCGTGGACTTTTAGATAAATATTTAATGAATGAATCCATTAAATTATTGTGTTAATGTTAGAATGTTCTCCGAAAGGAACGCGTTGTAGGGTCTGACTGTAATAGGGTTGACAAGGACTGTTACATTTCCATGAGAGCTAGAATATAGTGCTAAATATGCAAGAGTTCATGTTGTAGAGTTTGATTGGAATGTATCAATAAGGACCACTATATCTTCATGAGAACTTGGGTGTAGTGTTAAATATGTAAGAGTTCTCATACGGGGAAAAAAAATATTATAGGAAAATTAATAGTTTAAGATTTGGAACATGGAACATAAAAATGCTCTCTAGTAAAGCAATGGAGGTAGTCAATACGATAATTAGGAGAAGAATTAATATTTTATGTGTACAAGAGACAATGGGCAGGAGAGAAGATAAAAATGATAGATAATCAAGATTTTAAGTTATGGTATACAGGAAAGAGTAAATAAAAAATGGAGTAAGTATTGTTGTTGATAATTCGCTAAAGGACAATGTAGTAGAAGTAGTTAGAAAGGGGATATGATTATAGCTCTCAAGATAGTAGTGGCGAAAGAAGCTATTAATGTAATTAACATTTATACACCTTAAATAGGATTAGATGAACATACCAAATCTAGATTTTTAGACAATCTAGATGATATGTTACAAAATATTCCGCCAACTTATATGATTTTAATAGGAGGAAATCTAAATGAGCATGTAGAAGTGAAATAGGGTATACGAGGTTATGAGTTTGGAACAAGAAATGAAGAAGGGAAAATTATATTGAATTTTGCGATAGCATATGATCTTATACTAGCTAATACATTTTTAAGAAAAGAGAAGAACACTTAATCATGTTCAAAAGTGGGAATAATAAATCGCAAATTGACTTTCTTATTGTTAGAAAGAATGATAAAAAATTTTGTAAAAATTGCAAGGTCATTTCTCGAGAAAATTTAACTACCCATCATAGGTTAGTAGTGTTCGATATATGTCTCAAATATAGTATCAATAGAAGGAAAATATGCACCACTCCTATAATTTGGTGAAAGTTAAAGAATGGGAAGAAAAATATAGTTAAGGATTGAGTATGATTACAAGTAAAAAAATAGTAGCCAAGAGTGTACTTGATGAGTCAAAGGGACGTGCATCACCAAGTAAAAAAATCTTGGTGGTGGAATGATAAAGTATATGAAAAAGTGAAGAAAAATGAATAGCTTATAAGAAATTATATATTTTTAAGAACGAGAAAAACTTAAAACAATATACAATAGTCAAGAAAGAGGCAAAAAAAAATAGTGAATGAAGTTAAGAATGAAACTTTTAAATGTTTGTATCGAATATTGGATACAAAAGAAGAAAGAAACATTTATATAATAGCTAAAATGAGAGAGAGGAAGATAAGAGATCTTATCGAAATAAGATGTATTAAAGCTGAATGTAATAGGGTACTAGTAAATAATGAGGAAATAAAAGAACAATGGAAGAGGTATTTTCATCAACTTTTTAATAAACGTTTAGATGACTAACTTAATTTAAGTAATTTAAGTAAGTCAAATACAACAACAACCAAGTTTTATCCCATTAGGTGGGGTCGGCCAATTTAAGTAAGTCAAAATAAGTATAAAAATTTAAATTTTTATCATATAATTCAAACTTAATAGAAATAAGACTAACGAAGAAGATAACGGTGATCGAAAATCAATCTGGATTTATACCTGGAGATCGACAATAGAAGCTATGCAACTAATTGAAAAGTAAGCAAGACTTACACATGATATTCATCGACCTAAAAAAACTTATGATAGAGTTCCAAAGAAAATTATATAGAAACGTTAAAAAAGAAAGTTGTTAGTATAGCGTATATTGAACTAATTAAAGATATGTATGAGAATGTAATGACAAGTGTGAAGACTTCAGGTGGATTAACTGAAGCGTTTCACATAAAGATAGAGTTATATCAAGGATCAGCTCTAAGTCCCTATCTTTTTACACTAGTCATGAATAAACTTACTGGACACATCTAAGATATAGTACCATGATACATAAAGTTTACAGATATTGTTTTGGTAAATGAGACACGTGAAGGAGTAAATGATAAACTCAAATTTTAGCGGGAAGTGGAGGAGAGTGTCATATATTATTTGTGATCATAAAGTATCTATAAAACTTAAAGGAAAGTTTTACAAAACGACGGTTAGACCTGCTATGTTATATGGAACTAAATATTGAGCTATAACGCAAGCACATGAGCAAAAGATGAGAGTTGTAGAGGTAAGGATGTTAAGGTGGATGTACAAACATACATACAAGAATGGACAGAACAAGAAATTAAAATATTAGAGAGAAAGTCGGATTGCACCTATTGAGGAAAAACTCTAGGAGACACGTTTAAGATAATACGGATATGTACTTAGACGATGAATAAATGCTCAAGTTAATTCAAAAGAAAAATATTGGACTGATTTAATCAGGTTTGGTAGACCCTAATATATACTCAAGTGTTGTCCGGTGAGATGTGGAGATATTTTCATATGAGAATGGATGTTCATATACCTTTTGGCACATAATAGATTTTGCATTTTTATAGTGCCAACAAAAATATGGAAATATTGAAAATTAAGCTAGTGAGATTGTGATGCCTACTAATGGAATCAAAACCCAACAGGTATCTCTGTTGTACCATCAAAATATGGTTTCGCACTTTCCTAACACTGTAAGAATGTTACTAGAAATGTTATTAGTAAAGCTATAGTGATGTCTACACAGAGAATGAAAGCTAATAAATACTTATATCACTTTGACCATTTTTTAAGTGCCAAAAAATTTCTAAATATTTGAAATATGATTTGTTAGGACTTAGGAGTGAGATGTAGCAATACTTGCATATGAGAATGCAAGCTAATGAATATCTTTTTGGTATAAAATTATATTTGAACTTATGATTTTTCAGAAAATATGTTTGGGCAACAATTATGTATATTGATTTGTTGTACCTTATAATTAGATGATGTAATTTGCTAAGTGCATAGAAGGTGAGAGCTGGTACTCAGAGGTGAAACATATAAACTCGCCAAAATCACCATAGGGTATAATCTGGTATTTGAGATCAACTTAAATGGCTCATATATCCACAAATTTCTATTATAGGGTACCTATCGTCATCCATAGTGCAGTCTCCAGGACCCTTGCTAGAGATTTTTCACAACATACTCGATTCAAACCTTTTAAAGAGGAGACTTCAGGCTCTTCTTGGAGAGAAAAAAAGGCCTTGTAGGGCTTTTTGCATTAAAATTTGTTGGCTTGATTTCAGACTTAGGTCTTGCTTCAACAAGATATATTAGCCCAACTCACATCAAGCTTTGTATATCCAATGATTGGCTCTATATGGGCGACCTCCATGGCCAGCATGGTCCAATCTAGGCAATTGAACTTGGAGACGAACTACTATATATTATTGTGTTACTACATGCCTTTCTATTTTTGGTAGACAACTCAATTCCTACAATTCCAAATTGCATGGTTATTTTTCTCTCTCCTATAGCACTTTTTGTTCATAGTAAAGAAATATAGATTTTGGGTTCTAAACAGTTGATAGAAAAAAAAAAACAAGACTACGGCTAAACCAAGTAAAATTACAGCTTGAAAAAGAAGCAGTTGAGAAAGGTATTGCCCCAGGACAAGTTCATGATATAGATATACCGCCTCCAAGACCTAAAAGAAAATCAAGCAGTCCATATCCAAGAAAGTCCAGCATTGGCACTCTCGCTTTGGAAGAAGCAATGAGCAGAAAACCAGAAAAATCAATGCCTCTCCTTGGTGAAAATCAAGTAATAGACATCAAAAGTGATTCTTCTGGAGAGGTAACCACTTGTTTTTCTAGGTTTTCATGAAATTAATAGATCTGTGCATTTTCAAAATTTAAATATTTGTTAGCTGCTTTGATTAGAAGTTAATGGCAATACAGAAATTATCAAGAAAAAGGATTTCAGAAGATGCCAATTGCTCAGAAGTTGTTAATGCATTTAAAGATGCAAAATCTAATTCCATCTCTTCTTTAAACAAGATCTCTTCCAGCCATAGTGCATTTATTGAATTCTTGCCAACTACTAAGGAGATAATGGCGGAGAAGATTGCAACTAACAAGTCTTCAGCTCCTCTTGAAAATAGTAAATCTTTTATAGAAGAAGAAACTGAAGGACGCCAAAGAAAGTTTTCACCGCAGCAAAGCAATTTGGGTCTAGAAGATGAAGGAAAAACATCAAAACTTGAAGGGTTGACAATACTAGATTCATCTAAAGGTGATCAAACCCATGCAAATAAGTCTACTATGCATGTTAGCAATTGTAGACAGAGCATGCAAATTGATGCATCTGATAGCCAGAACCCTTTTTTACTAACTGACCAAGTAGGTGACGAAGCAAATGGAAGCCTGGCTTCTACTATACCAGTCCAGGATGCATCGACAATCAGTTATTTTCATCAGCCGCATACGGCCTCTGTACCTCTTACCCATCTCCACAATGATCAAGATGTGTATAGGTCATTCTTCAACTCATCCACATTTCCAAGTCTTATTGTTTCTACCTTGCTACAAAATCCAGCAGTTCATGCTGCAGCAAACCTTGCCGCATCATTCTGCCCATCTACAGTGCTTCATTCAACCCAGTATATCCCAGAAGCTCATAATGCACATATGAATCCAACTCCAAGCTTGGAGTCTATAGCTGCTGCTACAGTTTCTGCTGCAGCTGCTTGGTGGGCAACTCAGGGTCTATTGCCGTGTTTTCCTCTTGCTGGTTTTTCATTTTCTCCTCCAAACATAAATGTTCCCTGTACAGGCATATCACTTCCAGTTCATGTTACAGCTGATGACAATTTTCCAAAAGAGATGCAGCAAATTGAAGATCAACATAAGTCTGAGGCTATAAAACCTCAGCATGCCTCTTCTAAATCAATGTCATCGTCTTCTTCTGGCTCTGATGATTGTGATGGAAGAGATGAGATTTCTAAGGAACTTAAAGACACTGGATCCAGCAAGATAAAGACATTAGCAGCTCACAGATCTGATTTAGATAAGGCTATGAATCAGAAGAAAGTGGATCGCTCTTCTTGTGGATCCAATACGGCATCAAGTAGTGAAGTAGAAACATACACCATGGAGAAGAAACATGAAAAAGTGAATGACGAGGGGAAAAAAGACTACGACAATTTTTCAAAATGTGGGTTCAACAATTACAGGCTCAGAAGTAGCGGAAGTTTAAATGAATCCTTGAAGGTCTCTTCAGAGGTTGTAATATGATAATTTCTTGTTAACCCCCATTAATCAATTGGACATTCAAGTATGTATCACTAAATATCTACTATATCTTGTTTTTGTTAGGGTCGACTAGCCTTCCAAGCATTGTTTGATCGAGAAGTACTTCCACAAAGTTTTTCACCTCCACAAACTGAGAAAGCTACCACTTTGAGAAAGAAGGAAGCCAGTGAATCAAAAGTTAATCACAAGAACTCCGTATGTTGTTCAACTAATCTGAACCAACAAGGCGACAAGTCAAAGGAACAAATGTATATAGTACATGAAAAGCGCAAGGTTCATCAATCAGGGTTTAAGCCTTATAGGAGGTGTTCAGTAGAAGCTGAAAGCAACGCATTAGCTGAAGGGGCTGGTAGCAAAAGGATTCGTCTGCAAGGAGAAGCTTCCTCTTGACTACATGGCTCACAAAGAATCGTTCGTCTTCTCCTATGTTGTTCTATGACTTCACAGATGGTGCCATAAAATTTTAGAACTCATCTAATTATATTCTTAATTCATCCAGCAGACCTCCCACTTGGTAAACTACTCAAGAACCTGTATTTAAGCAAACTAAACTAAACTAAATAATTTTTTCAATGCTGTTTGTGACATGGTCAAATTGTAATTATATAACGGCAAGTGCTTGTTCTAGCCAAGTGTAGACCATGGATATGCTTCTCTGCTGAATGAAGACAGATGATCTACACACCTTGCCAACTCAGCTCAGGAGAATAGTTGGCAGTCCGTCCGAACTTCCTTATGATACTCTCAATTATGAGGTAAGTCAACTTCTTCTGCCGCTGCATTTTAATCCGCTTGGAGTTACTGTTCTACTGCCATTGACTGGCCGCTCCCTTTGCTCTCCTTGGTGCACCATTACAACAGAAACAAAGTATGTTGTTTTTGGAAATAGTAGTTGATACATGATGTAACAAGCGGACCTAGAAGATGCATGATGGTCAAAGTCAAGATGACAAGATGGTCAAAGTTATGATGATGTTACGGTTAAAGTCAAGATGATGTGGCGGTCAAAGTCAAGTGAAGAGATCATTCTCCACCTGGCTTGATTGTTTGTCCAGCATTAAAGCTTTCAAGTTTAGCTCGACCGGATTATAAGTCGTTCGGGAGAGGGACAATCGACCCTTAAGCCGGTCGAACATAAGGGGTTTAGGGTTTTACTCTTGAACTAAAAAGATAACATGTTTGATTGAATTAAAAATGGCTGGGCTTACAGGCCGTCCGGAATGTTTGACCCACCTCGCAATCAACCAGCCATAGGTCTGGTCAGAATAATGGTTGGTCTTCTCAATTCTCACAAATCTCTCTCTATGCATCCTGTTCAAATAAAAGGTCGGCTGGGCTTAAGACACTTAGCCTCATAAATCTCTCTATACATGCCCAGCCAGATAAAAGGCCGACCGGGCTTAAGACACTTAGTCATGTAAATCTCTCTATTCATGCCTGACCAGATAAAAGGCTGGTCGGGCATAAGACACTCAATTTCATATTGATTCCCCAATGAATTTTCAGCACGCACAATTCGTTATATGACTTCTTGAATGGACTTCTAGTACACCCAATGCAACATATTATTTTATGAACAGATTGATAATAGCATTCAATACATAATAAAGCAACTTAATGCAAGGATAGACATAAAGACGACTTGCATAATAGGCCGGGTAGAATATACTTAGCTGACAGCATGAGTAGAGAATCATAACATCCTGTCAGATTAACAACTGTGTCAAAGAATATTTTTCTTGAACCTTCTTCAAGGATCATCATATTTTTCATTAGCAGACTATTTATGACAGCATATTCCTTCGAAAACCTTATCAACGACATAAGCTATATACAACAAAAGAGGTATACATATAGGTAAATGGAAGATTCCTCGGACAATTATTGCACATTGTCTAGGTTGTACACTTTCTTTTACCTAACAACCTTTGAAACACTTCGTCATAAGATGATTGTTGAGGTTATGAGAGGTGGTATATAAAGGAGGTCCTTTTCGTTGCGAAGGTAAGTTCTCTGAACATCTGAAGCTTACTCTCACGCGCATGTTCTCTACGGTTCTTCATTCACCCATCCGGAATTGTATTGACTTGAGCGTCGGAGGGTCTTCGCCAGGGACACCCTGTAAGGGATCGGTGGCCGGCTAGAAGGGGAATTAGATAGACGGCGCCCCCAAATCAATCGCTCTTCCTACGATGTTAGTTTGCGCAGCGGAATACAAACAAAAACAAACTAGCAAAACACTAAAGGAAAGAATGCAAACCAATACACGCCGTTTAACGTGGTTCGGAGATATCTTGCTCCTACTCCACGGCTGTCCAAAAGGTGGACGATTCCTCAATCCATCGGTGGATTAGTCCCCGGCAAACTCCGGCTATCTCAAGTCGCTCCTTGTGGGTGGAGAAACCTCACCACAAAACTTACAAGCACTTGAGAACTAGTAGACTACTAATTAGGGTTTACCATCACTAATTTTGTCAACTATAACCAAGCTCCCAATCCTTGGTTATATAGGTCATGGGTCGGAAAACCCCGTCTACCAATCGACTGCCAAAACTATCAGTCGACTGCCATCTATGGAAATTCGACCGTTACATCCCAACGGCTCTATACCAGTCGATTGGTAAAAGTACCAGTCGACTGCTCCACACTGGCTGAGCGAACAGAAGTATTCTATTCGCTCCTAGTCGACTGCTCAGTCGACTGACAAAACCACCAGTTAACTGGTACCCGAGTACAATCTCTCAGCACTCGGACCCTCACCCTTATGGCTCACTTGACGCTTCTTTGCAGCCTTGACCTCTTGCCTTCAAGCCTACTTCCTTTGGCTCTCGTCCCTCGGATGCATTCAAGCCCGTGGCTTATCCCCAATGTCATCCTTCGCGTATGTCTCAAAGTCGCTTCCCTCGGCCCTTGTCCTCGCTGCCTTATCCACGGTCCCTCAGATGCTCCATCCTTCACCGGACCTGAAGCCATCAACCTGAGTCACATGTGTATCTTGCAAACCTGCACAAATCAAATACACATATCAAATACAAGGATGAACCTAACTTAAATACTTTGCCCAAACACCAAAACACATGGTTGCATGGACCATTGGGATTGCTCTAAGAATCTCCCCCTTTTTGATGTTTGGCAATATGTTTAAGTTAGGGAAAACATAATAGAAAATAAACATGCTAAAATAAATAGACTTACGTTGCTAAGGCTACACACTTGGACTTATACCACCAAATGGACTTACGTTGCTAAGGCTACACACTTGGACTTATACTGCCGAATGGACTTACGTTGCCAAGGCTACACACTTGGACTTACACTGCCGAATGGACTTACGTTGCTAAGGCTACACACTTGGACTTACACTGCCAAATCAAAAATAATGCAACATGCATTGGAACCTATCACAAGGCTCCCCCTACACCTAAGATCCCCATTGAGCTAGGAATTTTACCACAGGGCTATTTAAGAACCTATCACAAGGCTCCCCCTACACCTATGCTCCCCATTGAGCTAGGAATTTTACCACCACAAAGGTATTTTCAAGTTTTTCCAACTAAACCTTACTTCTCCCCCTTTGCCTAGCATCCAAAAAGTTCTCCAATAATATCACAATTATTGAAACTTTGATCATCAACCTGACCCTAAACTCATGTATTTATCCCCCATGGATCTCATACACTTACACGAGCTGACCTAGTTAAAACCACTGCTAAAAACAGTTTTAGGCTGGTATTAATCGACTACCCTTATCAAAACAGCACACAGAACCATTTTAAGTTCGATATTCACAGTTATCAGTCGACTGGTAACTGTACCAGTCGACTGGCACACTATTTTCAGGCCAAACATCATTCTGAACCCAACTTTAGAAATACGCCAATAATTTCACAAACATCCAAAATCCTCAAATTTTGTGGAGAGGTCTGTATTACCCATGTCTACTTGGGAAAAATACATCTAAAACTGTATCTATTACCAATCCCAAGATTGACATAAAATCAAAAATTAGCTTAATGGTTCAATTAAACTTTGACCTAAAGTCCTAGTTTTAGTTTCCTCTTGATGTATTTGCTCATACTAAACCACAATGCATCCCTAGAATTAGTTTATATGACATCTCTACATCCAAAACTAATTATCATGCAATATAACCCCTAATGTCATATTTCCTTGCATGAAACACAATCTAATTGTGTCAAATTCCTAAGGTTGAGACTCAAATCTGTCTCTAAACCTTTTGGCACTATTCATGACCCAATCTAGACTCCCAAGTAAAATCTACTTGAGATCCATTGGCCAAGAGTCTCAAATTGACAATTTGAGCTCCCCCTAGAGCTCTTAACCTTGGTTACCTCCCTAGGTGACTCATCTACTATTGTTATGTCATATCAGTACACCTCGGGTGACACTTGGCCTACAAACCTAACCTTTTTTACCTTAGACATCTTGTCCTTAGTTAACTTCTTCTTACCATTAAATGGCTTTCCCTTGCCATTTATTGGATTCTTCTTGCTATAGTCATATGCAACCCTAGCATAAGACTTTCCCTTAGCATTGGAGACACTAGATCGGTATCCCAAACCCGATCTATCATTGTTGGGTTTTTGGCTACCCAACACCATGTTTAAACCCTTAGATCCAACATTGAATCTTTCTAAGGTTTTCTCCAACTTATCAAGCTTTGCCTTCAAAGCTTGATTTTCCCTTTCTAGGTTCCTAACCCTAGAATTGACTTGTCCACCATGGACATTCCTAGACCTACCCATTTTTCTAGGCATGTGTCTCCCCTTCTTGGGATTAATGCCTTGGGTCTCCTTTGGTCTACCGTTTCTAGAGTTATCATGCATAGGTCTCCTAGGGTTATCTCTAACATTTACCCTATTTCTATCATGATATTTGAAACCTAAATTTTGCATGGGTAAATAATAACAATTATTTCTAGCATGCATGGAGGAGTTTAAATTTGAATTAAACTTCAAATTAGGATATACCTCCCTTACCCTTGAAGCTCCCCCTTGACTTTTGCTTCTCTTCTTCTCCCACTTCTTCAAATGCGCTAACTTCTTGAACTCTCTTTTCCTTGGGCATTTGGTGTGGTAGTGACCCCGCTCACCACACGTGAAGCACACTATGTGCCATTTCTTCTCCTTCTTCTTCTTGGCACCATCATTTCTACAACCCACATTAGTATTCAAATTAACTTGAATGAGTTTAGGATTTACCTCTTTCTTACCCATAGGACATCTACTCTTGTAGTGCCCTTTTTCATTGCACCCGAAGCACACAATGTGGTCCTTTGACTTTGCTTCGGTGGAGGTGCTTACTAGGTTGACCTCCAAGACCTCTTCTTCACTTGTCTTGGACTCTTCCTCAACCCTTGAGGATGTTGATAATGCTTCCTCATCCTCCTTCTCCTTGGATGTGACCGAATTCACTTCCTCTTCCTCTTTTGATGTTGAATTGGTCTCCACATCTGATTGGTCCTTCTTCTCCTCTTGGACCACTTGATCACTTTCTTCGAATCTTTTCTCTTCTTGCGTAGGCATGAGTTCTTTACCTAGAACTTTCTTCACTTTGCTCCATAATTCGTGGGCATTCTCGTATTCACCTATATCACTTAACACGTAAGAAGGTAAAATATCTACTAAAATTGATATTACCTTATTGTTTACCTTTGACCGTGTAGTTTGCTCTTCCGTCCAATGTCGTGGTCGGAGCTTCTTCCCTTTCTTGTCCTTCGGGACTTTAAATAGCTCTTCTACCACCATCATTGTGTGCCAATCCATCTCAAAGAAGTTATTCATCCTCACCATCCAAAAGGTGATGTCTCATAAGCTTCCTCCTTTGAACTTCGGTGGATCAATTAAGTCGGTCATCTTCTTGCTTCCTTGGAAGTTAGTCCAATGGAGAGCAGCCTCGCTCTGATACCACTTGTAAGGGATCGGACGATCGGCTAGAAGGGGGTTGGATAGACGGCACCCCCAAATCGTTCGCTCTTCCTACAATGTTAGCTTGCATAGCGGAATACAAACAAAACAAACAAGCTAAAGACTAAAGACAAGGAAAGAAATGTAAACCGCTAACATGTTCGTTTACGTGGTTCGGAGATAACTTGCTCCTACTCCACGACTGTCCGTAAGGTGGACAATCCCTCAATCCGTCGGTGGATTAATCCCCAGAAACTCCGGCTAGCTCAAATCTCCTTGTGGGCAGAGAACCTTGCCACAAACTCACCAAAACCTCTTGGACACAAGGGAAACCTTTGAGCACTAGTAGACTACTAATTAGACTTTAACCAAGTCCAATTTCGTCAGCTCAAACCAAGCTCCCAAGCTTTGGTTTTATAGCCCGCGGGCTGAAAACCTCGCCTACCAGTCGACTGCTAAAATACGCAGTCGACTGCCCTCTGTGGAAATTCGACCGTTACATCCCAACGGCTCGATACCAGTCGACTGCCAAAACTAGCAG
>JBBMJZ010000036.1:5210388-5221510 GCA_037833815.1 Zingiber zerumbet
AATAATTATTCTAGTATTTAGTTGCAAAATGAATCTAAAACATCTAATTCCATCAGAACTATCCTCTCCCAATTCCATTTAGTCTCAAATTTAGGAATATATATTTTATCGTGTAGAAATTGAAACTTCATGAACTATTTAAAGAAAAAAACACATATACTTTATTTTTACTCAATATATTTTCAAAGAATAACTGTTTTATTCGTCATCTTCTATTCCATAAATCAAACGGATCATCAAAGTTCATTCCCCACTTTTCCATTAACCCATGAGTTTACTACAAATGATACAATTCACACAGACACAAAAAAAGAATTACTAATGGTGCAACGAGAGGATAATTTTACTACATTTACAAATAGCTATAGGGGTGATGACTTGTTGTCTAAGAAGTGGATGGTTTGATCAGGTTGCCGAGTCACAAAGGGGTTCCCTGTAGCATCGACGTCGATAACAAGAGTGTCACCATGCTTGTAATTTCTAGCAAGGATTGTCTCGCTGAGGACATCCTCTACGAGATGAGTGACTGCTCTTCTCAAAGGCCTCGCACCATAGATTCTATCGAATCCTTCCTGGCAGATCATGTCCTTCATGGCATCAGTTACCTCCAGGCTAAGTCTGAGGGATGCAAGTCTCTTCTTCACTTGTTCCAGCATTACATTCAGGATCTCCCGCATCTGAAAATGAAATATATGATATCCAGTTTGAGGGTAATATGGTGTTCAAAGTAGGAATTGAAGAGCAGACCTGAGGTTTCTGGAGGGAGCGGAAGAAAACCACCTCATCGATTCTGTTAAGTAGCTCAGGGAGGAAATATGCCTTCAACTCTTGTGTCACTAGTGCTTTCATTGCAGCATAGGAGTTGGACTGTCTGTCTTCTGCAGTGAAGAAACCTATGCGTCGTTTCCCTTTGGAAATGGCTTCAGACCCAATATTAGATGTCATCACAATCAATGTGTTCTTGAATGAAACCTTTCGCCCCTATTTATCGCGAAGACAAAAAGTTAGTGTAGAGAAAATATCTTGCTTAACTAGTTCTTGCATAATATCTTCTTCACTGACCAACCTGAGAATCAGTGAGCTGGCCATCTTCAAATACTTGGAGAAGAATATTAAATATATCAGAATGCGCTTTCTCTATTTCATCAAGCAATATCAAAGTAAAAGGGTTGCTCCTGACTGCGTCAGTTAGTGTACCACCCTCGCCATAGCCAAGGTACCCAGGTGGAGATCCTATTAGCTTGCTCACAGTATGCCGCTCCATGTACTCGCTCATATCCAATCGTAGCATTGATTCCTCCTTTTTAAACAAAAAAAAAAAACATCAGCTAACCGAGAAAAGAAAAGTGCTGAAAGGTATGTGCTTGTGCAGCCACTGGGGCACTGAATTATCATATCATCATGTTCTTGTGGATAGCAAGATCAAATGTTCCTAAGAAATTCATACTGGAATAACTGCTAAAGTTTGACCAGTTATACAAACAAAAATCAAAGAGTTGTTTCAACAGTATGTTAGATTTTTTTATTTTTTTTTGGATTAAACAACGGCATTTTAGATGTGGCTGCATGTATGAAGCATTCACTGGGCACATAAGTTCCAATTTTAATGATTAACAAGCTTCTGCCTTTCATGTAATGGATATATATGGAAGTGAGACCAGGAGTAGGATATACCGATCCAAAATAGCATGCTGTCAAAGCTTTAGCCAGCTCACTTTTGCCAACTCCGGTTGGGCCACAGAAAAGCATTACAGATATAGGTCTATGAGGATCATTTAGGCCGACTCGCGATCGCTTCACAGCTTGAGAAATGGCAGTAACAGCATCATCCTGACCAATCACTCGTTTTTTGAGTTCCTCTTCCAAGCCAACTAGAAGCTTTCTGTCATCTTCATTGAGCTTCTGAACTGGGATTCCTGACCAGAGAGAAGCTACTTTGGCTATTTCCTCAGCTCCAACAATCACTTGTCTGTATATCATAAAATGGACCAGGGAAATAGTTTTGTTCTTTTATTAGAATCATGATAGCCATGTTGCTAAGGGGAAAACAAAATTAAACATAAAATTGATGGATCTTACTCATAATTCATTGAGAATGCAGTAGATGACACCTTTTCACCATTGACGATTTTGACATTGTCTGAAATTCTATCATCTGATGAATATTTCATCTTATTTTTTGATTCCTGAACAGGAAAGAGATGCCATAGTTTACTTTAAACAGAAAAAGAGTCTTTGAATAGGGGTATTTTACATTTCATGGAAGTGGAAAAAGACGTGAAAAGCAGACAAACAGAAACTCAATTCAAGGTTGAACTAAGTGAACAAGCCAAGTAAAGATATGTTCCAGATATAAAACACCAATCTAAAACCTGATAGATTGGCTGTAGAAATAAACAAATATTCATTTTGGACAAAGAACCAAAACAAAGACTAATGACATATAAGTTGTTTTTTTTTAACAAATTTTTCATTTTGAGAGGGTGTTTGCTTGGTGTGTTTGAGAATAAGGGCTCCTTGCTCCTTAATGTCTTTCTCCTTACCCTTTTCATCCATCCACCACAAGTAAACAAACACAAATCCAAAGACAGAAAAAGGCTAATGAGTCATTGAAATCATACCACTTCATGCTTCACATGGACAGCTCTAATATCTTGCCAATACTCTTCCGGTGACTTATAGAGTACAGAAATCTGTTGTTCCTTTCTCCTTTTGAATGCATCCATACGAGCTCTACTACCAGCTTCATCTATCAGATCAATTGCTTTATCAGGAAGATGTCTATCTGGGATATATCTAGCTGAGAGTTTTACTGCAGCATTTATTGCTTCTAGGGTGAATCTACACTTGTGAAACATTTCATATTTCTCACGTAGCCCCAGTAAGATCCTCACAGTATCCTCCTACATTAAGTTAAGACCACTTAAAACTGATCATGTTAGATAGGCGCCAACTAGCAAGATTAGAGAGGAATTCCTCTTCTTTATGGATAAAAGCTGGTGGATTTGATCCTCCAGATTCTCCCATCCGAAAAAGATAAAGAGGAAGTCCAAAGTACCTGGCTAGGTTCAGCTATAAACACTGGTTGAAATCTGCGAGCAAAAGCTTTATCCTTCTCAAAATGTATCTTGTGTTCTTCCAAAGTTGTTGATGCAATGCACTGTTGAAAACAACTGCATTGTTAATGACAACAAAGCAAATGTGCATGAACTAAAACAACAGGTTGACCCTGTAGTTAAAAGATTGTAAAGTGCCTACTTCTAGCCTTTTGAAGGGGAAAGACTGCAGATTTTTTAATATTTAAGAAAAATAATGCAAATCATAAAAATGAATCAAACAAAAGAGATAACCTTTGGATACAAAGCCGTCAAAAGTGAAGTAGCTTATACATTGTTTTTCTAAGTCCAAATTAATGGAAATAGAAGGTAACATCAACAGATAGAAAGTATTTACAGTTGAAGATTAACCTGTAATGCACCTCTACTAAGGGAAGGCTTTAGTAAATTAGCAATGTCTAGACCAGAAGATTTGTTTCCTCTCCCAGCAATACCAGAGCCAATTAATGTATGAACCTCATCAATGAAGAGTATGATATCTCCTGCACTGATCCAATTGTCTATCATGGCCACAAAACAATGTATTTACAAACAGAAAACCACACCATGCTACTCCAGATGACCTGATTTCTGCACTTCATGAATCAAACCAGTAACTCGAGCCTCCAACTCTCCCCTCTCTTTGGTACCTGCAATCAATAAGCCTACATCCAGTGACAATATGCGTTTGACCTGCATCAAGTGAACCTAAAACAGTTAACCCATGCAAGTAAAATCTAAACTAGAATCATCAAACAGTATGAGTAGCCCACCGCAAGGAATGAGGGAACCTCCCCATTTGCAATGAGAAGAGCCAATCCTTCAGCAATTGCAGTTTTACCAACACCAGCATCACCCAAAAGAATTGGGTTGTTCTTTGTTCTTCGGCATATGATCTGAATAATTCTTTGAATTTCCCTATCTCGGCCAATTACAGGATCAATAAGCCCGCCCTTAGCCCGAGAAGTCAGATCCACACAAAATTGAGTTATCATACTTTTATCTGGGAGACAAGAACAACTGTACATAAATCCGTATATCATAAAGAACAATTTATGTCTAACAAATTTAGGGTGGAGTTTTCCCCTCTTTTCCCTAAAAAAAAGGAATTTGAATATTGCAACAAACATAAAAGACAATCATGATGAATTATCATATATCTGTAGAACTTGGAGAATGGCAGAAACCTTTTGTCTTCTCGAGAGACCTTGCAAGTTTTCCAGCAGGAGGTTTCTGCTCTATCTTGTAAGATGCTGTTGATGATTGCATATTTTCACTTTTAAGCTTTGCTTGGAGCCTTGAAAATGCCACCATTATTAATTGATTGAGATCAGCTCCCAAACTAAAATGATAAACCAGTTACTTGATTACCATTCAAATTTTGGCAAACTGGAGCTTGAGTTTTTTTTGTTAGAACCTAGTTCAGAACGACTAAGATGTTTCTTTTACGAAGCAATTTTCCGTTTTAGAGATTGAGCAATCAAGTAGTATTTGTTTGGCCTTCGTATTTTATGATCGACTGGCGTCTTCTGAGCTTAAGAAAGATGACGGATAAAGAAAAGGAAATGCTAGATACCTTTTGAGCACCTTCATAGCGCCGCCATCATCGACCTTGAACAAGCTGATGGCAATCAGCTCGGGGCCGATAGATTTGCATCCGATGCTGCTGCAGTACTCAGCAGCTGTCTGAAGCACGCGCTTCGTGCCGGCCGAGAAGGGCACGTCGGCCACCGCCGACGGGGGAGCCGGCTTGGAGGCGCTAGACTCGGTCCACCAGGCGAGGACGGCGTCCCTGGCGCGGTCAATGGTGACGCCGGAATCGAGGAACCCATCAGCGGAGGCGTCCTCGGCGATGAGACCAAGGAGGAGGTGCGGGTTGTGGACCACCGCGCTGCCCAAAGCCCGCGCCTCGCGCTGGGAGAAAACGACAACCGCAACGGCCCGCTCGTTGAACCGCTCGAGCAAGGCCGAAACGGGCTTCCGCGGCTGCCGGCGCCGGTGGGAGGGCAAGAAGAGAGGGGCGAAGCGGCGGTGGAGATCCAGATCCATATTCATCATCAGGGAGGAGGAGGAAAAGGAGGAGGAGGTGGTCAGTCGGGAGGAGGGAGGGGGACCTGCGGCGAAGAGGCGGCGGTGGGAGGCGGAAGAGCGGAAGCTGCGGGAGAGGGCGAGGGAAGAGATAGGAGAGGAGGAGCACGTGGCTTCCATTTCTTCCTCTTCCTTCTGCTCCTCTCTGCAAGGCGTTGCCGTTTGTTTCCTTGCGTCGTCGTCGTCGCCCTCTTCATGCGTGAATGCGTGAGCGGTGAATTCTTCGGCGGATTCCTGACTTGCTCCGAGCAAATTGAGATAACAACAAGAGTGCTATTGTTCTCGAGGAGAGAGGGGAAGGAATGGACGGAAGGGCAGTCGCCTCCAAGGAAAGGAAGGCATTGCAGGGGAAGGAAGGAAGGAAGGAAGGAGGAATGGAATTTGAAAACAACATCCATTGTTTTATTTTATTTTTAAATAAAATCTATGTTTTTTTAGGCAGTTTTTCTTTTTTTTTTTTCTTTTCCCAAATCGCCGTTTTGGAAAGGTCCAAATCGCGTAGTTTATCTTTCCGAAGTACAAAAAAAAAAAAAAAAAAAAAAAAAAAACATCCCAAACAACAAAGGTGTCTTTCTCAGAAAAAGCGACCTATCTTCGAAGCAAAGGTGACTGGTGGGCAGTGAACGGTGTATGTAATTTTTCCATGAACGGTTAACCCTTACTGTGCAAAAAAGTCGAACGAGGATGAGGTGACAAATGTCAGGCCGGTGGAGAATATTTTCTAGTGAACTATGCAGGTTCTAGTCATAGAAAATGTGGAATGTAATATAGGTAAAAATCGTCCCTCCAATTTAGTATTCTATAACTTTTTGGGAACTTTATAAGTTATTGTACATGGAAAAGAAAAGTTGATCAAAGAAAATCTAACAAATGTAGCTCTGGCCTAGGTTCTTCTCCAGTAAATAATACAATGTATAACTATGACGGTCTTTATGAGGTAGCTGCTCCTGACCACATGATTCCCTCATAACCTTGAAGTTAAAAGCGACGAAACCTGGTTTCAGGCAGTGGCTTTGCTAGTTGTCTGCTATTGGATTTAAGAATGGTTGAAGGCAGTGCAAGTGTAATGCGAGGTTTAAAAAATTCAAATAGTTGTAAAATACGTTAAATCAGCCTTCCAAAGATGTTGTAAACCTGGTTAGGCGATGGTAACATTTCAAATTTCCCTTACCATTGTTGTAGGCTTAGAAATGTTCGTTATATTCATCTAATAATATTTTTTTGCTATTATAGAAAAATCAATCACAGTAGGAGTGATAGTTAATATCGTAGTATAGATGAAGTTTTATTCTCTGATCAATCGTGTGGAAAATATGTAAGTCTTATTATACTAATGTATAAATCAATTAATATGATGTGTAGATTTGCATTATATGGTAGCATAAGGTAGAATCCGCCACCCCAGTGACCCACACGGTCGACCCCACGACATAGGAGGTAAATTGGGAAGATGTAGTTAACTAGTGCATGGGTAGGCTTTTTTTCTCGGCTTTGCCAAGATTCGAATCCTTGTCCTATGGTACCAACTCTACCTCACAATAACCAACTCAACCCTACCCTGGGGGTATATATTTGCATTATATGTGGCAAAGGTGATTTGTTCGCCCCCAGCCCCCCACCCCCCGCTAATCCGTCTCTAGGCCAACACGGAGGAGGTAAATTATAGGTGACTATTAGCCATTGGGGCAGTGGCCAAGGCATGGGGGAAGACATTCTTAGACGCTCTGATTTTCGACCCCATGACCTAATGTGACAACACCTCATATCTTAACCATCGCACTAACTAACTCAACCTTGTCTTGAGGGCATAAATTTGCATTATATGTGGCAAAAGACGATTCGCTCACCCTAGCGCCTCGCCAATCCGTCCCTAGGCCAATACGGAGAAGATAAATCACGGGTGACTACTAACTATTAGTGCAGGTGGTCAAGGTATGGGGGAAAGCATGTTCAGACGCGCTGAGTTTCAACCCTATGACCTCATGTGGGAACACCCCATACCTTAACCACCGCACCGACTCGAGGGGACATAAATTTGCATTATATGGAACTTTGGCAATGTGGTTTAATACATAGGTGATTATCTTGTGATCATAATGTGTTATGCATCTAGACTATAATGTCTTCCCTTATACACTTTAAGAGTTTAATTTAGAATATTCTAAATCAATATATAACAAAAATGTGATTATGCAATTAAAGTTGCTTATATATAAAATTTTAAATTGGTAACTAGAAAATTAGGATCATATAATGATCTATTGTCTTCTTTCACTTGACTAGTATGTTATAGAAATATTCACATATTTAATAGAAATGATTGTTATTTACGGTTGCATCATACAATTTTTGATAAAGTTGTGTCACGTAAGATGGAATCAATTGATGCAAAAAATAAACACTGATTGAGTGATGGTACACCAAAGATAAATACCAGAGGTAGTAAGATAACATCTTCGACTCCTACTAGTGTTGTGGTGAGTACTAGAGAGAGTATGAATTGTATATTCAATTTGAGAGAAGAAGCTGTTAGTATTGACGATGTTGTAGACCAGAGTTGTTTGGAAAAATTGTTTGAAGATACGTGGACTCAACAAGAAAAATACAACATTAGAATGTTAACAAAAATTGAAAGAGATGTCTACATGGATGCATTTATAGGGAATGATATGGACTATTGAATTGATCCAACAATCATAATGATTCAGTTTAGTGACCTTGAAGATGCATTTCCATTAGCCGAAGATGGATATGTAATGGACTAAAAAATGACCGAGTTACAAACGCAAGAACCAAACAGGAAAGGTAATGTAAGTTTTGGCAATTTGCCAAACAACTTAGGTGAATATGTATTTTCCCCGATCATGTATGTAGTTTTGGAAATGTCCCAACAACGTAATCATTATCTTCATTTATACATGTCTCGCTTTCTCTTTACTGTTCATCTGAAAAAAAATGTTGAACCACATTTTTTTACTACGTTGCTGATTTGAAATCAATAGCACAATGTTGTTGCTTCCAAAATCAGCAACACAATGTTTGCTAATTTTTGTTGCTAATTTTCGATAAATCAGCAACATTATATTACTTATTTCCAAAATCAACAATATAATGTTGCTGATTTATAAAATTAGCAATATATTGTTGCTGATTTTCAGAAATCATCAACTCAATATTGATGATTTTTGAAAGTGTTGTTTTTCGAAAACCAGTAACAACTTTGTTGCTGATTTTAACTTTCATATTACTCACTACACTTAATGGGAGTATTAGTAACTAAAAAAAAATTGATTCTTGTGTAGATATTCACAACCCAAAAATAATTTAAAGATGCACTTGCTAAGTAAGATTTAACTATGGGACGTATAATATATTAAATTAAAAATCTTTGAATGAGATTCGATTTGATATATTATGCTTCCTGTGCTTCAAACCGAATCAAAAGCTATGACCCTTCAACATGTTATAACTTATAGTTATAGCAACTATGAAATTGTAGCTATTACAACATATTGCTAATCTTCAAATTTAATATGTAATAAACAACTTATTATTTAAATTTCAAATACTAGTGTAGATATATTTTTTTGACCCTTCATAATATAATGGGCACTCATTTGAATTAGATGTATTATTCTTTAACTTTCATATTCCTCACAATACTCAACAACAGTATTAGTAATTAAAAACACTTTTTATTCTTGTGTAGATATTCTTAAGCCAAAAACAATTTAAGATGCACTTGATGAGTAAAATTTAACTATGGGACACAAAATACATCAAATCCAAGATCTTTGAATGAGCTTTGATTTGATATATTATGCGTCTTATACTTTAAACTGAATCAAAAGTTATGGTCCCTTAACACGTTATAACTTATATTTATAGCAGTTATGAAATCGTAGTTGCTACAACGTGTTGCTAATCTTCAAAAGACCAACAACACATTATAGCAGCTAACAAATCGTAGCTGCTACAACGTATTGTTAATCTTCAAATTTAATATATAATAAGTAGGTTATTATTTAAATTTCAAACACTAGTGTAGATATATTTTTTGACCCTTCATGATATAATGGACACTCATTCAAATTAAACCTAAAAACAATTTAAAGATGCACTTACTGAATATGCTCTGAAGAAGCGGTTTATTTACAAAATAAAGGGCTTTAGGAAAATAGGAGTTAAAGCAATATATGTTGAAGTAAATTACACATGGGCAATAATTAGAAGGGGAGAAATAGAGTTGATTATTATAAAATATTTAGAAGAAAACCAGTGCGATCTTTTCTTAGAAAATGTTGATCATCCTACATGCACAACTTCTTTTATAGCTTGTAAGATTAAAAATCAATTTGTGTTTGCATATTTGCATAAACCCAAAAATATTCAACGAGATATGAGAGGATGATTTATAGTAGATATATCATATCGGAAGACATACAATGCACATTAAAAAGCTCTAATAAAGATGATAGGTGATTTCAAAAAGGATTATGGTGACTTCCCTAGGCTTTTATAGGAGCCAAAATATAGAGACCCAAAAACATATGTTGTATTGAAAACAAGCGTTGATAAAAAAATTAAAACATTATTTGGTGCATGTGGCAGAGTTTTTCGAACATACTTTCGTAAAGTAATTGGAATTAATGCAACACACTTGAGTAGTAAATACCTATGTGTTTTATTGATGGCTACAGTAGTAAATGGTAATAGAAACCTTATGTCACTTGGCTCTGCAATTGCAGAGGTTGAGTATGGGTCATCTTGGGAGTGGTTTCTAAATCAGATAAAGACATTTCTTGTAGTGATCCATTAATAATGACAATAATATGTTGGACCCCGTGGTTGTATTGATGTGATCAACCAAGTTAAATTACGTCCTGTGTTGTTTTCATCCATGTGTCTAAGTGTGCAGGAGCTTAGGAATGTAGGAAGTTGAGCGGAAGACGTAGCTGACGAGAAGGACGACACGGGAAGGGAGCTGACGGGCTCGGTGTGTCCGAGAGATGAAAGAGCTGCAAAAGAGTACACTGGTGGACGAGAAAAATGTACACAACGTTAGAGGGATGAGAAGCTAGAACGGAAGCCTGCTCGAGGAGAAGACCAGAAATTGTGTTCGGGTGAGCCCTATTTCGGTTGACCGCAATCACCCAAGCAATTAGAGCTTCAGAAGGTTAAAAGGAGCTGGAAGACCTTACTGAAGGCGCCCCAGGCGCCTCCGTCTCCTTCAGGCATGAGGGCGCCCTCCATGCCTTGGATGCACCCTCTATAACTACCTGAGGCTCCCTTAATGCCATTGAGGGCGCCCTCAAACCAGTCAAAGTGATCATTTCGCATTTGGATAAAGTTTTATCCAAATGCCACGCTGGATGCGCCCTCTATGCTTATGGGAGGCACCCTCAAGCCGAAGATAGAATTTTTAGGCCCTATAAAAAGGGCTTTGGAGCTAGGGAATCACACAAGAACTTGAGAACAACTACTGTAATCATTTCCTAGAGTTTTCTGAGCTTTTTAAAGTGTGTAAGAGGCTTCTCCACCTACAGAGAAGGAGATATTTCTAGTAGTACTTTGCAACCATCTTGGATTAGCAACCACCTAGGTTGTAATCGAGTCAAATCTATTTGCCTTTTTCCTTTTTAATTAGTTGTCTATTTCAGTTTATTTTAATTGTGATATTGCTACTAATCTTGGTTAGAAAGAAGGGAAACATTTTATTTTGTTTTACAGACGTTGTACCCTCTCACCGACCCCCCGCTCCACCAACAACTGGTATAAGAGCCCAACCACCTCAGAAGGACTAACCGCCGACTGAAGCATCAGGATCAAGACAATGGCCGATACAAGCATTCATCCACAAAGTTTGAGGGAGACTTCGCACAATGGAAACGCCGAATGGAGGTATTCTTCAAAATAAATTTTAAAATTCTTTTAACAAT
>JBBMJZ010000036.1:5237976-5248287 GCA_037833815.1 Zingiber zerumbet
AGAACATATAAGTTAAACTTAGGATCAAACGTGTTAAGTTTTGCAGGCGATCCAAGTTTAATTTAAAAGAACACATGGTAGCTAGGAAAGTTTCAGATCTTGTACAAAATTTTTGTACAGTGAAACTATTAGGTCTTCCGAGTAGCAACCAACAAAAACTACATAAGTGGTCTTGAATTGAATTAAAAAATAATGTTTATGCTCCCCCTAAAATTTTATATTTTCCTATAAGTCTAAGCATGCATAATTTTTTGAAAATATCTTGAAAAACAAACATCTAGGAAATTGTCCTTAAAGAAATATCCAACCTTTGTACTTAGCTGACTATCACAAGATAGCAACTGCTGACTAAAGTTAGTCAATTTGAGTGTTTGATCTTAACTAGTTTGTTACTAGTTAAATTACTCAAATTGATCAATATATGTGTTTAAAATCTAGATTTGTATCGATGCAATTACATAAGCATCTGGAATCTTAGGCTAAATCCTAAGCATCTCACACTGGTCAATGTTTCATAATACACAAGCAAGGTATTCTACTGTACTTGTGAGATGTTGGCTACTAAAACTATAGGAGCATGCAATTCTACGGCAAGTCCTAGTCTACTCCATAAAGAGAAAATATTTTGAAAATAATTTTTGAAAGGGAAATTTTGAAGATAAATTTGGAAAACTAATAAGTAGTAGTTTATCTATAAAGTACATATTAAAAATTAGTCTATAAAACACATTCTTAATTGTTTTCTTAAGTTGCTAAATTTAGATTCACATAATGGTTTAGTGAATATGTCAGCTAAGTTAGATTTAGATTCAATGTAGATAAGTAGAATATTTCCTTTTGTGACATGGTCTCTAACAAAGTGGTATATGACTTCTATGTGTTTAGTTTTAAAGTGATGAACTGGGTTTTTAGTTAGATTTATAGAGCTTATGTTATCAATAAAAGTTATAACATTTTTGTATTCTAGATTGAAGTCTTTTAAGGTATGAGACATCCATAACAATCGATCTACGCATTCACCCATTGATATATATTCTGCTTTAGTAGTAGATAAGGAAACACAATGTTACTTTCTATTAAACCAGCTAACTAAAGATGGTCCTAGCAATTGACATCCTCCACTTGTGCTCTTTCTATCTAACTTATAGCCATCATAATCTAATTCAAAATAGCCAACTAACTCAAAGTTTGATGTTCTTGGGTACCACATTCCTACATTTACGGTTCCTTTTAGATATTTAATTATTGTTTTAACATTTGATAAGTGGGATTCTTTAGCACATGTTTGATATCTAACACACATACTTACTACAAATAATATGTCAGGTCTGCTTGCAGTTAAGTAAAGTAATCTTTCTATCATGCTTCTATAATATTTTAAGTCAACTGAATTACTATGTGGGTCACTATCTAGGTTTATGGTACTTGAGCTGGTTGATCCAAATACTATGTCATCTATGTATACCTGGGCTATAAATATGTCTAAGTCAAGAGTTTTTATAAAATGTGTGGGGTCAATTTGACATTCTTTAAACCCTTTTGAACTTAGAAGACTAGACAGTCTTTCATACCAAGCCTTAGGTGCTTACTTTAATCGGTATAATACCTTTTTTAGTTTAAAAACATGGTTTGGATGTTTTAAGTCTTCAAAACTTGGTGGTTGACTTACATAGATCTCCTCTTTAATTTGCCCATTTAAGAATAAAATTTAGCATATATTTGGTATAATTTGGATCCTTTGTGTGCTGCATAGGCTAGCAACATCTTTATGGATTCAAACCTAGCTACCGGGGTATAAGTCTCATGGTAATCAAGTCCTTCGACTTGACTAAACCCTATGGCAGCTAATCGAGCTTTGTTCCTAATTATTTCCCCTTTGTTGTGTTAGTGTGCGCACTTATGTGTCAAGACACTCCTTATGTATTTTATGGATAATTATTTTATAAAGGCAAGTATTTATCATTAATTATTTACTTTTCTGTACATATATGATTAATGATAAAGTTTCATAGATTAATGTGTATATTAATCTAAAAACAGTCTTTGATCAGATAGATATCTAGAAGGGATATAGATATCTAGGTTAATGTTAAGTATAACTATGTCGAGATAGACCGAAGGATGGATATCAAAGTTGTACTTGGGGTGACTTGAGCTTAGAGGTACACTAAACGCGACCTACTTAAGAGGAGACCACATATTATGCATCATTGGTCTTTCCTTTTATGAACGAGTGTAATTGATCTTTTGACTTGAGACAGTCATTTATTCTATGCGTGGAGTTATGTACTTTGACATTCATTTAATCAGATTGTGATTAATATGGTAGTTGGGTGTATAGCAAAGCGTAGAGAGAATAGTGTTGAGTCAATAGAAGATTCATCGCTCTCTTGGATTAGGAGTTGACATCCTGACTGCTTGATAGAGATATTAGTGACTCGAAATCCATGGCCATGGAAGGAATGATCTATCATTCAAAGAGGAGTCTATTATATATTGGAAATCAAGAAAAATAATTAATTTAATAATGATACATAATGTACCGAATTAATTAGGATGTAGGCTTAAATGAAGAGATTGAATTACACAGTAATCGATTCATGGTAGTTTATAGTTTATTACTGATATTAATTTTATCACGTTGAGTGGCTAAAAAATATTACTAGATGGTTACCTTAGTCTGTATATGGATTTACACCATCTTCGTATATAAAACCTAGAGGGTCGCACACATAGCACGTAGACATAAACATTATTTATAATTAATTATTTTAGTGGGCACTAAAATTAATCAATTGATTATTTCAGAATAAGAATTAATTGGATTATTAATTAATTTTAAAATATCGGAAACTAGTTGAGATCAAGATCAAATATGTATTTATTTTATACAAAGAAGAGAGAATTCGAATAGTCATAATCATGATGATTAATGAGGAATTCGAAGAGTCACCATAATGATGATTAATGGAGAATTTGAAAATTCAACATAATGAAGGTTATAAATGAAGAATTTATAGAGGCTATAACTCTTAATCTTACTAATTAATGAAGATCATAAATAAAGAATTAATGGAGACCTTAACTTTTCATATTCATTGGAGGCGAATTCCTCAGAAAGTTTCAAGTGACGAATTCCTTCTCTTCATTTCTCCCTCGTTAACTTCTTCTTCGTTTTCTTCCATCGGAAGAGATCGGTAGTGCTTCCAAGGTGTTGTTGATCCAAGAGGTTAGCACCTATAGATAGTATCAAGTTCGTAATCTAGTGCGTGTGGATACCGCTAGAGGAGTTACACGTGAGACTCTTATCTATTTGTGATATCATTCAAACCTATTGAGGACTCAAGGTATATTTTTATGTTATTTTATATAAAACTATATGCGTCTTCCGCTGTACTTCGAATCTAACATGGATTTTATCCCTTATAAATTATAGAAGAGAGAGAAGAAATATAGATGTTGATATACGATATATTAAAAAATAGATATCTAAATTTAATAATATAATTTTTTATTTTAAATTATATATTTTAGATAAAAAAAAATTGATACCGATATTTTTATTAGTCATCGTCTCATGGATCAGATACATAGTTGGGTGATCGATTGCAACCCAACTCACCCACAATCTGGAGGTGCGATTCTTCCTTGAGATGCCAGCACTGCATCCAATGGTGATGCGGGGCCATTGGAAAGAAACAAATTAAGAAGTTTGGTTCGAAATTTCAAACCCAACTCCTTATTTTTGTTGACTCATCAGTAAAAAAAAAAAAAAAATTAGAAAAGAGAGAATTAAAAATCTCACAAAAAAAACTCAATGGGAAATGTCCTAATTACCATCGTTAGAAGTGGCGTGACAGGACGGGCGCCACAACGAGCCAATGACATGGGAGCATTGCTAAACTTAAATTTGTGCGCCAATTCGCTCCTAAAGTCTTAACTTGGGCATCGAACGACGTCATTCCTTAGCCCATAAGTAAAAGATGACTGATTGCGTTAGCCCATCATATTCGATTTCTCAAACAACATTTGCCTCCAGAGCACCCGACTCCCTAGCAGTCCCGACCTCAGAGTGTTCGGATTATTGGATTTTATTTTAAGATATTCACCATTTAATTAATCATTTTACATTCAGTAGACGACGCCACTGCGCCTTGATGTTAACATTAGAATTGAAAAATATTACTGACGTGTAGGCTACTCAGCAGTGCAATCGAATTACGCAGATTCGGAGATTTTCAATCTTATGCGTTTTTCTCCGACCTTTGAAAAACTATAACTAATAATTCACGATTTAAATAGCGCGTTGGCCCAACCTAATCCTTTAAGGTAAGACGAGGAAAGAGATCCCCTTATTAATAGGAGATAATAATAATGTGCTTTTGCATAGAGTTGCTATAACGTGATAAAGGATTAATTTTTTTGTGGAGAGATATTCTCAGAGAATTTTTTTTCCTATCTTATTCAATTTAACGGCTAGCTATAAGTTGATTTTATAATTTATCATTCTTCATATAACTTTTGACGGATTATGATAGACGTCTGAGACGAGTGTAATTACCTTTTTACTATAATTAGACTTTCTAACGAATAACCAAGAGATTTAAGATTTGAATTTCAGTTACAGTGCAATACAGAGGATTTTCTCTCTAACGAGAAGCGAGCCTAAGAATACTAACCATTTGAATTAGTCTTTATGAACTTTTCTTGATTTATATGGTGGTCAATGGAAAATTTTCGTAGGATCAACCCGATCATCTTAGAATTAATCTATTCAAAGAGTTCGATACCTGGTGGTAGCTAAAAATAAAAGTAACACAAATTAATATTACGTGGGCTGACATAGTTGTATGATGTTACCATAATAAATTATGGGGTCAATTTTTAAAAATACATCACAAATCGTCTAATCCCTCTATGCAAAGGGATCCTATGCTCGGTACTCCAGGGTTGCAATATATCTGTTAAATTCCTTAAATGATTAATTATCTAAGATTCGAATTTAGGACGCTGGGATGAGCCTCCGTAAATGCAATTTACCTTATGAAAGAATTTTAAGGACCGAATCAACGGTTTCTAAAATTAATGTATCACTTTCAAAATTAATTTAGAATTAAACATTTAAATTATTAAAAAAAATAACACAAATTAATAATCAAGAAACTCGGGAGTAGCATGCATGACAGGCAGATGTATCGCCAGAGCTGACCCGCTGTCCTGATTTAGACATTGGATCGATAAGTCATCATCTCTCATCATCATCTTCCCAGCAAAGCCAAGTCGGGGGTTGGAAACTTGGGATGGATAGCAAGGTGTTTAATTTTATTTAATAATTAATACAAGTTTTTTTTTTTTTAAAAAAAAAGTTTCAATGGCACTAATTAAGCTCATCGTCGTTACCTTTTAACCCTTCCACTCCCACACCGACGAATCCATCACTCTGACTTCTCGCGGCGGCTTCGCGATCTCAAGGTGAATGCTCCTTTTCTTAATTAAATTACTCCATCTACTACTCGTTTCCAATCTCAATAGCTGCGCGGATTCCATGTATTGAAGCAGCGCAGCGCAGCGAGGCGGCGGCATGGAAGGGGAGAAGAAAGGCGAGTTCAGCTTCAACAACAGCGGCGTTGGCCCCGCGGTGTCGCCGCGCAGCAGGCTGCCTCCGATCCAGACTGCCCGTAACGTCAGCTTCAAGAAGAAGGATGAGATCCCGGCGGAGGACGACGGCATCTGCCACGACGACAGCGTGCCTCCGGTCAAGGCTCAGACCATCGACGAGCTCCACTCCCTGCAGAAGAAACGATCCGCCCCCACAACCCCCATCAAGGACGGCCAGCGCAGCCCCTTCGCCACCATCTCCGACGAGGAGCGCCAGCGCTTGCAGCTCCAATCCATCAGGTGAGATGCACGATTCCACCTACCAAATTGGGGTCTTCAATTTAAGCAGAGAGGTAGAGAGAGTGAGCGAGAGAGATTGTTACTTACGCTGGTGGGCGTCGACGCAGCGCATCGTTGGCGTCGTTGACGCGGGAGACGGGGCCCAAGTTGGTGAAGGGCGACCCGGCGAGGAAGGCGGAGACCCCCAAGATCAGCGCCGTGCACCACGACTACTTCACCCCCACCATTAGTGTCACCGACAGCTCCCTCAAGTTCACTCATGTCCTCTACAACCTCTCCCCGGCAGGTACTACCGCAACCGTGTTCCCTCTAATTCCGCCCCTTCGTGGAGGTTGTTCTATTTGATCCATCATTAATCAGCTATTTTACTATCTTTCGGACTGTAGAACTGTATGAACAAGCCATCAAGTATGAGAAGGGATCGTTCATAACGTCGAGTGGAGCCTTAGCCACCTTGTCTGGCGCAAAGACTGGCCGTGCACCAAGGGATAAGAGAGTTGTGCTTGATGAGACCACTGCAGAAGAGCTGTGGTGGGGAAAGTAAGTTTATGTTTTCTATGTAGATCATGCATTCAACTTGTTCTCGCACATAATACGAGTTTGTTTACCCACTTCATTTTCTTTTGTTGTTAATAGGGGTTCGCCTAATATTGAGATTGATGAACACACCTTCCTGATTAATAGGGAGAGGGCCGTCGACTATCTGAATTCTCTGGAGAAGGTATAGGAAATACACATCATCCATGTTTCTTATTTCAGCTAGAAACTAAGATTCTCCTTTAAGGGGCCTTTAGAAAAAAAACTTAATTATGAGATATTGGCAAACCATGTATATCTTTTGCAGCTCATAGATTTAAACATACATTTGGTTGTTGATCAATATTGGCTAATACTGACTAAGATGGCTTCTTATCAGCCCATTATTGGCACATAAAAGGGGGAAAAATCATTTAAGCTTTATATAATTTCAATCATGTATCTTGATCTTTATGTTAAGAAAACTCAATGTCTGGATTTTGGTTACAGGTTTTTGTGAATGATCAATTCCTCAATTGGGATCCTGAGCATAGGATCAAAGTCAGGATCGTGTCTGCAAGAGCCTATCATTCCCTCTTCATGCACAATATGTTAGTATGAACACCAAAAGCTGTTGTCACAGAAGATGTAATTGAGTATAGAATTTGTGCATAAACAAACATGCCTCTGCGATTACAGGTGCATTCGTCCTACCCCAGAAGAACTTGAAGAATTCGGCACTCCAGACTTCACAATATATAATGCTGGGCAGTTCCCATGCAACCGATTCACTCATTACATGACTTCCTCCACTAGTGTAGACCTCAATCTTGCGAGGAAGGAAATGGTAATCCTTGGCACTCAGTATGCTGGAGAGATGAAAAAGGGTCTGTTTGGTGTAATGCATTATCTAATGCCTAAGAGGCAAATTCTGTCCTTACATTCTGGTTGCAACATGGGCAAAGACGGGAGTGTTGCTCTCTTCTTTGGTTTGTCAGGTAAGGCACCATCTTTATTTAAGGTCATAGTTGTTCTTTGTGCCAAATAAGTTCAGGTGACTATCTTTTTGGTGCATATCAATTTCAGGCACAGGAAAAACAACTTTGTCGACCGATCATAACAGATTTCTAATTGGTGATGATGAACATTGTTGGAGTGACAATGGTGTTTCAAACATTGAAGGTGGGTGTTATGCGAAGTGCATAGACTTATCAAAGGAGAAGGAACCTGACATTTGGAATGCCATAAGATTTGGCACAGGTAAACTTTCATAGTATGCTTCTAACTTTTTTTTGAGCGATTTAATTGCAAAGTGGTGATTCCATGCAGTGTTGGAAAATGTTGTGTTTGATGAGCATACTCGTGAAGTAGATTACTCTGACAAGTCAGTCACAGGTAATTAAAGAATCTTTTGTTGAAGCAATTCCATAGCAATAGTATAGCCCACTTTTGGTTTTGCAGAGAACACTCGTGCTGCTTACCCAATTGAGTTCATCCCAAATGTAAAGATACCTTGTGTTGGACCGCACCCTAGGAATGTTATCCTACTCGCCTGTGATGCCTTTGGTGTGCTCCCACCAGTGAGCAAGTTGAGTCTGAGCCAGACCATGTACCATTTCATAAGTGGCTACACTGCTCTGGTACACACTTCCTCATCCTTTTAACTGCTGATAGCAACAGGTTCATGATCTTAATGTAGCAAAGTCAATAGGTGGCTGGCACTGAGGAAGGTGTGAAAGAGCCACAGGCCACGTTCTCTGCTTGCTTTGGTGCAGCATTCATAATGCTCCACCCAACAAAGTATGCAGCAATGCTAGCCGAGAAAATGAAAAAATATGGGGCTACTGGATGGCTTGTCAACACTGGTTGGTCTGGCGGAAGGTAAGAATTCTACTGAAAATACAAATTACATATAGGGTATGTATACTTTTCTTCATTTACTGGAAGAAAAAGCTTGAAAAAAAAATAAAAATGGAGGCATGTGTGATCCTCATCTCCAACAAAAGCTAATTTCTGCATTTCATTGGAATGTTTCCAGCTATGGCACTGGCAGTCGCATTAAGCTGTCACACACTCGAAAGATCATTGATGCTATACACTCTGGTAAGCTGTTGACGGCCAACTTCAAGAAAACAGAGGTCTTTGGTTTGGAGATACCAACTGAGATTGAAGATGTGCCACCGGAGATCCTGGACCCTATAAACGCTGTAAGTTAACCTTCTTACGTCAAAAAAATGATTCGAGTGCTTGTTTGACCGTCTTATCCGCTACCATACTTAAGGTTTGACAAGTGCTTTGTTTGATGGGCAGTGGACGGACAAGGCATCCTACAAGGAGACTCTACTGAAGCTGGCTGGTCTTTTCAGGAAGAACTTTGAAGTGTTTGCAAATTACAAGATTGGCAAGGACGGCAAATTGACAGAGGAGATTCTTGCTGCTGGTCCCAATTTCTGAGCGTGGTCTGTAGAATTTGTTAAATGGACTATGTGATTTGCAGAGATGATTCCAGGAAGGTTACAAGTGAAGCTAGAGTTGTGTTTACGTACTTGCAACCCCTATTTGGTTTGGTTTCTTTAACTGGAACGTCACTTCTAGGTTTGATAAACACTTTATGCACTTTTACAAATTGATGTGGTAAAACATTTCTGTTTCACTGAATGCTAAAGTGGACATTTCGGTGAGGCATGAAAATCGCCCTACAGACAGAGAAATACACGTTAGAGGAGAGTCCGAAGTAATCTGATAAACCAGGCTCCTTTGATGTTTAAATTATGTTGGTGCGATGGTAGGTAGGCGCCAAGTTATTATTTAGGTATGCAAATTGCTTCTCCCCCTCCAGGTTTTGTCTCCCTTTCAAATGATATTTATATCCTCTTTCTTTCTTGAATTTTTTTATAATTCTATTTACTTTTTATTTAGTTTTATTTTTTAATAAATTTTATTTATTATTTTTTACAGTAATACTTGTATTTTTAAATTTTATTTAATTTTTATTTAGTTTTATTTATTTATTAATTTTATTTATTATTTTTTCCATCAATTTTTTTATTTTATATAATTTTTAAGTCAGAATTTCTCCCTTTCGTTAAATTATATTCCTAATTTGACATTTAAATTATCCTCATCCAACCTTTACACATATCAGAACTCCTCTCCCTTTAAATTAACTTCCTTCGACCTTTGACACATGATACATGTCAGAACCTCTCGCTATTTTTAAATTACTCACCCTCTAACCCTGGACACCTATTAAAACACACTCTCCCTTTAAATTACTCTTCTTCAACGCTTGACATATATCAGAATCTTCCCTCCCTTTAAATTGTCCATCCTCCAATCCTTAACACATGACAAAACACCACTCTCCCTTTAAACTACCCCTCTAACCCTTAACACATGGCAGAACATCTTCTCTCTTTAAATTATCCTCTTTCCAACCTTTGACACATGTTAGAACTTCTTCTTCCTTTAAATTACCTCCTTCCAACCTTTGACACGTGTCAAAATTTTTCATCCCTTTAAATTACCCTTTTCCAACCCTTGACATATGTCAGAATTTCTCACTCTCTTTAAATTACCCACCTTTCAATCCTTTACACATGTCAAAACACCCCTCTCTCTTTAAATTATTCCTTCCAACCCTTGACACATCAGAATCTCCTTTCCCTTTAAATTACCTATCCTTCAACTCTTGACATATGTTAAAACCTCCCTCTCTAAATCCTCCTCTCACATTTCATTTCAGTCACTCTTCAGTCACACCTCCCTCCACGACTATCTCCCTCTCAGCCTCTCATTCTCTCTTCCTAGAACATAGTTATCTTCTTAGCCATTACTTTTCGTAATTCATTGAAGAAAATTATGGATGACTATTTGAGTTTATTTTTAGATAGTTGG
>JBBMJZ010000036.1:5301613-5320667 GCA_037833815.1 Zingiber zerumbet
TAACACACTCATAATAAGAAGGAGCCCAAAATGTAATTTGGGATTGGTGCGGTAGTTCAATAATAATTCTTTAGTGGAATGAATTATTATTGATGAAATTAAGTTGTGTGTTCGGGGTGAATACAGGATGCTTAATTTTATCAGGAGATCAAAACTAATTCCTCCTCTCGGTCCCTGTTGTAGCCTCAATAAAGTCTTATATCTACCCAAGCCTATCTTCTAGTCCATATTGTTGGCATTGCTATCCAAGGATATTTCACGTTGCTGAGATCAACATGAACAGCGAGTTCTCGATTGCTTGCTGTGAGATACCGATTGCTTAAGAAGAACAGCAACTCGGTGGTGTTGCTTAGCTCCAACGTTTTGCTTGCTAAATATGTCAACGTGAGAAGCTTTGAGAAGCTTGCTAATGCTGATGTGTTAATGTGAGAATTTTTGAGAAGCTTGCCAATGCTTATGTGTCAACGTGAGAAGCATTGAGTTTAAATTAGAAATTTAAAAGCAAGTTTTTGATTTGTTAACGTTTTGTTAGCAAATTTGAAAAGCTTGCTTGCCAAGCTTGATGTGTCCACGTTAGAGCATATGGCCGGTCATGTTTTTAAAAAATAATCTCTTCTATGTTTTAAAAAGATATTTTAAAACTTTCCTCTTTTATAATCGGCCACATATTTTTAAAAAAATTTTTTTTTAATTAATCTTTCTTTTTTTTTAGTTATCTACATGGTTGAAAGAGAGAGATTAATTTTAAACCTTTCCTTTTGTTGTCATAGACAATAGGAAATTTAAAAAAGAGAAATTTTAATTATTATTAAAATTTCCTTTTTTGCCAAGACCAAGGATTATAAAAGAGGGAGAGAGGGTGTCTCATAAAAAACAACTCTTATTCTTTCTCCTCTCTTCCTTGGTGTGGCCGGCCCTCCTTATGCTTCTCTTCTTCCTTAGGGCCGGCCATCTTCTTTCCCCTTCTCTTCTATGTTTCTTCTATAAAGTCGGAGGCACCTTGTCTCCTCTTTTGCTTCCTTAGGGCCGGCGGCATCAAGGGTTTCTTAATCCTTGTGGTCGGTTACTTGGAGAGGAAGAAGAAGAAGAGGAGAAGCACTTGGTGACCGGTTGCTTGGAGAAGAAGAATAAGAGAGGAAATTTCCTATTTTGGCATCCCTTGGTGGCTAGAGATTCTTGGAGAAGAAGAAGTGGCTCGGGTGGATTTCGTCTTGGTAGATCGTCGCCCACACGACGTCCAAGCGAAGGAGAGGAATACAACAGAAGATCAAGAGGTCGTTGTTTACAAAGAAAGGTATAACTAGTAATTATTTTTCCGCATCATACTAGTTTTTCTTTGTAATAAATACCAAATACAAGAGGCATGCGATTCTAGTTTTTCGAATTTATTTTCGATGTTTTATTCTTTTGTTTTTCTTCTTTCGATCCTCGTGATTCAATTGTTCTTTTTGGTTAAACCTAGGGTTTCTGTAGGTAGATTAAATATTAAATTTCTCTAAAAGGCTTTGTCTAGTCGGTGGTGGTTGCTCCCATATCAAAGAAGGCCTAGTGCCTCGCTATGCAGTACTGGAAGCCAATTTTAGAAATTGATATTTAATCAACTTTGAAACCTAGGTTGATTTGGATCAAACGTGTTAAGTTCCGTAGACGATCCAAGTCTAAACATTAAAGAACATATAAGTTAAACTTGGGATCAAACGTGTTAAGTTTCATAGGCGATCCAAGTTTAATTTAAAAGAACACACGGTAGTTAGGAAAGGTTCAGACCTTGTACAAAATTTTTGTACAGTGGAACCATTAGATTTTTCGAGTAGTAACCAACAGAGGATCGATTTTAATGGGACGTGTGAGGAAAAGGATGAGGAATTGGGAATGTGATCCTAAGCTAATCCCTCAATCAACTTCCTCTTAATTGGGTACTCTAAACAAGCCCCCCTCTATACCTAACTGATTCATCTCCTTAAATGTGTTATACAAACTTTATTTAAATCCTAAAAAATTTCTAAAAATTTCAAAAAAAATACAATAAGGTTATTTCTCTAATAACCCTTATTATTTAATTGTCGAATCATATAGCAACTGGAGAGGAGTGATAGTGAGATTGTACTTTGGAAAGGAACAAACCCTAGATCGCTGATCCAACTGAAGAAATCAGTAGGTTTCCAAGTTGAGATCAAAGATAGGTTTACTGACTACTCATATTTTACTACTCATGTATCATACTATACTGTCTTAACTCTATTTTGCAGGAGTATTTGAACTAACTCTATTTTGTAGGATCCAGGTGGATTGGTCGACCGAACCTGGGATCGGTCGACCGAACCAAGCTGACACAACACAGAGTGATATAGCAGAACACATTTGGTATGCAAGGGGATCAGTCAACCGGACATTAATTAGCATTGATGATGAAGCAGATTCAGATTACAACAAAGAAGACAGTTTGAGGGATCGGTCGACCGAATAGAGTTATTGATCAATTGAACCTTTAATGACATTAATTATGCGAAGATCATATCTTGTCACCGAAGGAAAGTGCAATATTTAGTCGACCAATAGAGTGTTTGGTCGACTAAACTGATCTGTTGACCGAAGGGCTTTGCAGTCGACCGAACTTGCATAAAAGGACCTCGAGATCTTAGCCTACTAGGACAACTTCTGTTGTGCAAATTCTCTCTTCTACGCTACTCGTGCTTCTATCATTCAGTGCCTTAACTTCATGTGCAAACAACTACACAGAGAAGTGCCAACAAGCTTCAACATCTATTTCCATTGTCAGTATAATTTGGTTAAGCTTGCATTGTTTAATTTCTAAAAGATAGTAGTATGTTACTATCTTTTTATCTGTACAAATTGCTTCTTTCCCAAGATTTTAGAAAGAAGAATTATAATAAATTTCCTAACAGTGAGATCAAGAATCCCGGGTCTTAGAGTAGAAGTTGACATAGGCTCCGAACTAAGTAACTACTTAAGTTATCTTTATTAGTCTTATTATTTTCTGCTGCTTAATTTACTTTGTTCAGTTTCTTTCGATAAAAGGAAAAGTTTTAAAAAGTAATATTCAACCCCCCCTCGATCCAACATTTTCCACATCAATTCAATATTTTTTTCCTCTTGATATTATTAAAAATAATATAAGGATATAATTATCTTTTATAATTTTTTTCATATTGGACTTTGGTCAAAGGGGGATTAAGCTTATTTTCTAAATACAGGTGTAAAATACTACTTGATAAAAAATAGAGGGGTTGAAAATAATTTTTTCCTATTTTTTATTTAAGTGCATAAGCTGATATTGCTATATATTTTAAGCATCAAATTAATTATGTTACCTATAGGATAATCACAAGTAATTAATACTTAAAATTTATCCCTATTAAGGGTTCATTCTAATAACTGAAACAGTGCAACCTTTCTTTAGAGAGACCAATTAAATTGACACGAATTATATACATATTCTTATTAATGAGCTAAAGGGGAGGTTGTGGGCTTACTTAAAAAAAAAAGCACCCTCTGTCACCTAATATTTTGACTAATTAATTAATTGGGTTCTGAGTAATCAATAATTTTCTAACTATTTTAACGTTTAAAATAGTTCAATTGTTAATTCTAATATTTATTTATAAACTAATTAAAATTAGAAAAGAAAATAAATATGACAGTTTCTAGAGCGGTGTATGCAATATATATGGCATTATAATTTAATTCAAGTAATAAAAGATGATAATTGAAATAAGAATAAATCTATGGCCCATCCTATTTGCAAAATTATAAAAAGATTTGATTGAGTCACAAGTCGGCTCAATTCTTCAATATTCATTTGCAATCGTCCAATCCGTAAGTTTTGTTTCTTCGGTGTGATCATCTCATCCACTCTCCCTTGCAACCCTTTTTATCAAACGTGTAGGGAGCAAAAGGCGAAATCACTCGTCCAGCGCCCCCGCACACCGACCTAAAGCCATCACGAGAAAGGTAAATCACAATATTCGAACGAGCATGTGGTAGGTGGGGTGAGTTACATAGGGACCGGGGATTTACGTCCGGACTGTCCCGAATTTTGACTTCACGACCTCATATGACAAACATCCCACTACATACCAACTCCGATGACTTATGGAGTCGTATAGGGAGACTCTCCAGACATCACCACCAATGGCCCATAATTGGAAGAAGATGCACTTTGGTCTTCCGTTTTCATTAACATGCAAAATATACATGTACAAGTGACTCCAAAAAGAATTTAAAATTAACAAGTTGACAATGGGAAAGTATGGAGTCATAATTCACCCCTTAGTTACAAACTTGAAATGAAACATTAATTGCATCATAAAAATTCTAGGGCCACAAATTATTCATCATCCATCCACATAATCACACATTCCTAGCACCGCTTTTAACTAAAACATGCATAAATCAATTCAAAATATGTAACAATATCAAAAACATGGCTCTAATATTAATTATTGGGCTAGATGAAAATATTTAATTACAAAATTGATTTCTGTAATTCGAACATCTCATTACATGATCTTGATAGTTTACATAATATCAATATTAATCCAATATTTTTTTTATTTTCTAGTATATAATGATAAATTATAACTCTAATTTATCTGAATCTCACTCAAGCTAACAAATGGATCTAATCAAACCCAATTAGATTATGCTCCAGTAAATTAATTTTGACTAGTTACGTTAATTCTTTTGTTAGGTTCTAAGGTTGTAAATATAATTCTACATTGAAAATATATAAGAAAAATTATAGATTTATAAGAAAAAGGTATCTCCATTAACATGAAACATTTTAGGTAAAGACTAAGAGTAAAACCATGAGGGTTTAAGTACAAAGTGGATAATATCATACCATATGAGGACTTAAATTCAAAGTAAATAAATATCATACCATTATAAAGATATTTAAATTATTTTTAATTTTTCACTCTTAAGCGAAAGCAAAACGAAGGAACTAAAAGATGTATCAATGATAATGATGACTCTTGGGACCTCCTCTTATCATGATTATACATGTGTTTGTACATATTCAACTCACGTCTAATTACCTGAAACAAATAAAATTAAGTTGGATTCCGTTTATATTAATATGTACAATTTATAAATAAGCACACTAAATAGAGATAATATCTAACAAATTACACTTTCAATCCAATTAAACTTATTAAAACTAATTATAATCAATAAACATATCCTTTGATCGATCTAACAGACGGACCATCGACGGTATCAAATCCACAGTCAAATCAAAATTCTATCTAATTGAACTAATCAAACACACACAACTAGCATTGGTATGATAGGCTTTCGTTTCTTCGGTAAAGCATGTCTCGATTTTGTTTCTATCGATATAGATTAGTTTTTAGATTTCGATTATATTTCTGGAAATAATTTTTATATTTTATTTCTGGAAAAAAAGCATAACTAAGTTGAATGATTTTAAATAAAATTATCATTATTCTTTATTTACATTTCACATTTTTTAAAATATTTTCTTTTATTTTTTTAATTTATAAATTATAAAGCCATTTCGATAAAAAAAAAAATGTTACATGAGTCTTTTTATACATGTGTATTTTTTTGGATGGTGAGATATATATAATTTTGCCAAATTTATTATAAAGAGTATTTGTATTATATAGTGGTAAAATATTTATATGAACAACTAAAAGGCAATCTCAGTAAACAATGAATATTTTTGAGGTCGATTTTTGAATGTCTATAAATTTTAGATTTGTCGATAGATAAATCAAGAGAAGTATTATAAAAAGCAGTAAAACAAGGCATACTTCATAACAAAATAAAAGCATCTATATTCCATTTTTTTTTTTAACGAAAATGAATACATTCATCATAAGTAAATGAAGACATCAATTATAACTACTTAAATGCACTTACACTGTAATTAATTATTTTTCCATATATCTATTATAATTTAACAAAGACAATTTTCAATATAAACAAAAACATTTACTATCTATAGCTAAACCAATAAGATATTTAAGAGCATCCACAGTGGATATACCCCGTTGAGAGCTCCTTCGTCGCCACGTCTGTGCCACATCAAAAATTAAAAACCTCATACCTTCTTCCACTATCAAAAAATCTCTCAACAACTCTCTCATGGGTCCCACACTTTTCATTATATATAATTCTCATTTCTCCTTCATATTTTACATTATACATCATTAATTTTTTTTATAAAATTTAAATTTATAAATTGCTAACATGAAACAACATTAATAATTAAAAAAATACATAAATATTATAGTGCATCAAATAAAAAGATATAAATTATAATAATAGTCCTAAAAATAAACGTAAACTCATCTACACCAAACCATGTCTCTGTTTAATTTTTTTCACCATTTTCTCATGTAAATAAAGTTATCCTGGTGTCATCTCACTGGTATCCTTCATAAGAATTTCATAATCCTTATGAAAAATCTCGGTTTCCCGCAAATCCATTTTTTGAATTTGATATTTTTAATATCTTGTCATTCTTTGTTTTGTGTCACCCTTTCTGGCTTTAGATTTGCCCTTTCTCTTCGCTGCCTTTTGTCCTATAGGACGAATGCGGACTTCAGAGTCATCTAAATCAACACTTGTATCTAGATTTGATGTTGAAGTGTTTCCCCCTGATTCGGATGTCCTTGCCTTCTTGTTAAAGTAATGCGCAATTGATTGTGGAGTATATTTCTTATATTCTTTGAGAACCCTCCACACATGCATATATTTAAAATCCTTGTTTTTGTTGTCAGCTTTCCACATATTCAATGCATTCTCCAACACATTCACGTCACTCCAACCGCTTTGCTGATGAGTATAAAAATTATTATAAGTTATAGAAAATTCATTTACCATTAGTGCAAACATTTAATAATGTGATTTCAGCCGCTGATAACTTCTCGTCATAAATCCAGTGGGTCGATGTTTGTTGTAGTAATCAGCTATACGTTTCAGAAAGCTTGATCCTTCTGGTCATTACCAATGATTGCATCAGTGTTTATAGTTGCCCATGATTTCGCAAGGACCGCATCTTCATCGAGAGACCAAAATCTTCGTTTCGATTCATTTTCCTCCAGCTCAACTTCACGCTCCTCTTGTGATGAGTGTGGTGGCAACTGAGTTGCAGGAACAGATGATGGTGTTAGAGATTCTTTGTCGCTGATAGATGGATCAATAGTTGCCCTTCTTGATTCATTCGAATGTATGACAGGTGGTTGAGTAGGAGAAAATACGTAAGGATAAGGCATCCCAAGTTGGCTACCCATTGCTGACCAATCTTGGGATGGATACATACCAAATGGAGCTGGGGCGGCGTTACTTGGATTCCACGGCTGCAAAAAATTTTGAGAACTTTGGGAATTTGGAAAATTTAGAGAATATTGTGGAACATATGAAATATTTTGAACATTTGGAGGATATTGTGGGTGAGAGAAAATATGAGAATATTGGATATTTGGAGGAGTGCGAGTATTTTGAGAAGATAAATTTCCTTCCGTATTTGGAGAATTCAAAAGATTCGTAAAGGAAGTATTGAAATTTTCATCCATCTCGAATACAAATAGGGAATGATAGGAAGAAATGAGTTGAGAGTAAAGATTGCAATGGAATGAATGAAATTGATCCCATATTTATAGATTTTTTTAATATATTAAATAATGAAATTAAAATGTTGAACAACGGCTAAAAATTAGTCGTTGTTCAACAGCATGCAATCGGCTAAAAATTAATCGTTGCCCTTTTGACTTTTTTTTTTAATTATTAAAAAAATTAAAATATATTAAAAAAAAATTAAAACCAACGAAGAAGCGGCTCTATTTCGTTCGATTGACAAACCTCCCACTGTGGATGCTCTAAAACCACCAACAGACATAACTGCATCCAACAAAGCAATTAGCCTTAACATTACCACAAACCAGATTTTAAGAGGTACTAACACAAAATGGAAGCAATCAAATAAAACAAAGATTTACTACCATCTGGCATTTTTCATATAAGAACAATGTTACATAAGAACAATGTTACATGTGTCATCATCAAGTGGAGAGAGTAAATACAAAAACGGGATGAAAAAAGGGAGACAAAAAAGGTTCTTACAGTGAGAATTATTAGCTTTGCCTTGCATAACAACTTGTTTCTTCCGCTAAGGGTGCCCACGCATTCCCAAGTTTCTCCCAATGGCCCACCTTTCAAACATTCAAAAGCCGAAGATGGTTAGGTTTCGTCAAGAATGAACTGACTAAATGAAATGGAGTACAAATTTGAAGTGGTTGGTCTGGTAGAATTGCTATGGGTTTTAATCCCCACAACAATGTGGATGAATTGGATGTTTGGTGATGCTTCATTGAGGTACTTTGTGATGCTTCATCAGCACCAACCTAAATCATGTCTGGTAGACACTATGATATGCTAGTTAACAGAGAATGAATTATAATTATGAGAAAATGACTAATGAGCTAAGGTCCTGGGGTAAGAATCCAAGAAGCACATCACCATCTGGACCTTCAGAAACCCCATTTGCAAGATACTAGACTGTCTTGCTATCCATTGACTTGGAAACGTATCCAGATTTCGACTACATAACCACCACAGAATAACAGTGTGGCAGACAGGTAGCCATTGCCAACAAGGAGACTATTAAAATGCCATGCAGACATCAAGTAGTTCAACTTTGCAAAGTAGGAATTGTGGTCGGTGCATTTCTAGCTTATTTTTATCCATGAAATGATGGCATCACGAGCAACACAACAGAATTCAAAGGATTTCGTTAAAAAAACTGAAGATAAATTATTTGCACATAGAATCTTGGTGGTAATGTTGTGTGGCTTTTGGTTAGCAGGCATCACTATCCAGAATAGTATGACTATTGCATAGGGAACATAATTTTCAGAAAGTTCGCAGGTCATTTAGTCATTATATGATGCACCAAGGAACAAAGAACTTGCAATACCTGGCTCGTTACAAACCCTTTCAGCATGTTTAGAAAATCATCATGCTTCTCTCTATCTAGTCGGTTGAGCTCAGTCCTGTTGTTATCCTGTAGAATCAAATGCCGTCACAATGCCATGTTTGGAGAAAGCATAGATTTTCCAGATTCATTATTAATAAATTTAAGTTGAGAAATTAGAATTGTATTCATATATGTCATCTTATATCATCTTCTAATCCATATTCATAATCTGACAATAATTACAGTACAAATGATCACTTCATATAACGTCACTGACAGAAAAATATGATAAAGTATAAATGTTTAATTAGGAAGGAGGAAGTTTAGAGATCCATCAATTATAACACTCAATTTGAGTAACAGTGAGGGAAGTCTTGCAACTCTAAGCATCCACGTTATCATTAACGTGTTGTTATGAAATTTCAGCGAATGTGTATGCATACTGCACTTTGACTACACCAAAGAGTTCTTGCTAAAGTGCAGGCCCTAACAGGCAAGTGCCACTAGTTCCTACCTTCCATGCTCTATTCATCAAGTCATACAAGACCAGTAAATAGTTGGTGGTAGGATTTAGTAAAGACACAGTAGATTCTAAATACCGAGAAGTATAAGGTAACTTTTTGACTATACAAAGGTGGGCTAAGGAATCCAACCAGATGCAAACGCACAGAATGAATTCAAGGGACCTGAAAATTGGCACATAATTTAAAGTGCAATGTTAAGTTTAGTATAATTAACCAATAGCATGAGCCTTTACATGGTTTGAGGGATATAATATGACTTATTGAATATAGTCATAGCAATTAAAGAACTACTTGATTGCATGTGGATCGACAATGTCCATAAAGAACAATAATGAAAACATCAGCCCCCACAGGTTGGCGCAGTTGGTGCATACATGGGTTGTTGCTCCAATAGATCTCCGGATTAATTCCAAACAAGTGCAAAATGGTTCGCCCAATATGTCCTTTCAGAAAACATACTTCAACTAAGAGAAACATACTTCAACTAAGAGAACTGCTGATTAATACTTCTAATCGAGAAGACATTTAACTTCTCCAAATAATTGACATGGAATTTCAGATGCTGATGCTAAACAAACACCGGAAGTTTTAAGCAAAAAGGAAGTTAATAAAAGTACAAATGTTTAGCTTATTGTAGTTCTTTTTCTTATTAGCTCATTGCAAATTGGACAAGTACCTTTATCCGTTTATACCCTCTGAGTGCACAGCTTTTAGCGTCCTCTGTATCTCTTATTTTTCCCTTCAGTTCTTCCAATTTCTGGAGTCTTGATTGGTCACCACCAAAAATCTTTGAGGATGCAGCTTCAAGTTTCTCAACCTTTGAATGCAAAGATGACAAATCTGACATAAGTGTTTGTACAGTCAATAGAGCACTGGCCCTGTCTGAGAATCCGCTCTGAACAGCTAACATAGCCCCAAGATATTCATGCAAAGTAGACTGTCACAATATATAACATTAAAGAAAGAAGGTGAATTAAAGAAGACGAATAAATTTTTTGAGCAGAGAATTGAGCATTTATGACCCAATTTGTCTTTTACCAGATGTTTTATGGTTAGGGCATTAAGCTCCCCGTATAACCTGCTTGCTTTTACTGCAGCTGTGGCTACACGTTTGGCATCAGCAGCTAGCATCTTTTGAGAAAAGAATGCACTCTCCTCTGTCTCAAACTTGGTGAACTTGATAAATGCCATCCCAAGCTCTGCCATTGTCTCACCAATATCTTGTTGTGCCTTCACAAGTTCTTCAGCCTGAATCAGGAAAAATTATTCAACTTGTTGGTGTAAAATTAGGAGCAGCTTAACAATGACATATATATGTGCTTGTTCTCAAGTCCAAGAAAACTTTTTAGCACTATAAACCCAATTTGGCACATTGACACACATCAGACTTTAATTTCATTACCACATTTCTGAAGTATAGATTTTTTTTCCTGAACCTAAATCAAACCCAAGTCAACCTTGCCACTGCTGAGTATATAGCCGCTCACATTTTAAGTTTAGGATCAACATCCAAACATAACCTTTCCATCATTAACATAGAAGTTTCATTAAGTCTTGAAGTGAAAAATAAGGAACTCCTAGTAAGTCAAGCTTCAAATTATGTCAGGTATAACAGAATCATAAGCTTAATTGTTATCTCATTGTGATGACTTGTACATCAATGGTTTTTTTTCTAACTAAATTTTGAGGCTTTTTTGCTAAGATATACCTGTAGTTGAACAGAAACTTAGATGTTATGCAGAAATACAATCACAAATTGTTCACCATATAATTGCATCAATCACAATTGATTCCTTTTCATTTTAGATTTATTAATACCTGCAGTGATGTTGAACTGATCTGCTGCTGGAGGTCCTGCATCTTATCCTTCCTCTCCAAGAACTCCTTATCCTCCTCCACAACCAATGGCTTCACCCCTCCCCAATCATTAGACATCGCCTGTTTCAGCTCCTTAAAAATCCTCAGCAAGTCTCTTCCTTCCTTCGCCGGCTGCACCACACCTTCCGGCGCCACTTGCCCAGCTGCCCTTTCCCCGAAGAGCTGCTTCGGCAGCCTCGCCGCCCCATCAAGCATCCTAGACGCCACATCGGTTCTCGCCGGCAGCGGATGTTTCCCCTCCGCCAGCAAGAAAACCCTAAGCTCGTCGCTTCTTCCGATCACCGGATGCTCCGCCAGCTTCCGCAGGTACTTCTCGATCTCCGCCCGCCGCTGCTCGACGAACTCGTGCTTCTGCATCATCTGGCTCTCCACAATTCCCTTGTCCGGCCGTTGCGGGATAAAGTAGCCCCGGAACGCCTCCGAGATCCGGGCGGCGAGCGTGACAACGTCGCGGAACCGTCGACGGACGGTAAACTCGGTGGGGTCACCATCGGAGGCGTCGGCTCGGATCCAAGTGGTGATGAGGTAGGCGACGTAGGCGGTGCTACCGGTAACAAGAGAGTTCGCAGCCTCATGTACCATTTCCGGGTCGGACACGGAGATTGTGAGGTAATCCGATGTTGCGGCGTGGGCTGTCTCGGGTGAGGTGCCGTCGCGTCGGGCAACCCAACTTCTAGAGGATGAAGCGGTCGAGGCGGCGTTATGGGGATCGGAGGAGGCTCTTCCGGAATCGGTCGATGGCAGCGAGGAGGCAGTAGCGGCGACGTCGTCTGTAGAGTCGTCGGAGAGGGCGAGGCTCTCCATTTCCTCCGTCAACGGCGGAGATTCGGTACCCATCATCACCGCCTGATCTCGTGGAAGCAACAAATTTAGTTGTTGGAAGGTGCGGGTGAATTGAGAGACGGTGAACGGAGGTGAAGGTACTTACGAGGTCAGCCGGCAAGGCAAAATAAAATAAAATAAAATAAAAAATAAAACCAGGTAAGGTCGAATCTGGGTCCGCGAAGCCAAAAGACTTCGTGTGTGGTGGAAAGAGAAAACAGGAGGCGTGGGCATGCCAGCCACGTGACGCATGGCAGGCGGCTGGTGGGTCGTCGACGGGTGCGGGATTGGGAAAAAAGGCGGTTTTAGGGGCAGTTTGGTCGAGTCATCGGAGTCAATATATATAATCGATGCAACTTGATTAGAATTATAAAAAAATATATATTTTTAAAAAAATAATGATAAAAATTTCAAAAAAGAATCAAAAATTATTTTTTATCCAATATTTTTTTCAAGTCAGCATTTTTGTTTTTTTTTTTAAAGATTAAGGATTAGTGTGCGGAGGGAAAAGTGAAAATATTGTTAAAGATGAAAAGAGATGGAGAGATTTTAAAGGAGAGAGTGGGATTTTCGATAATAGGTAGGATAAGTTTTTTTTTTGATAAAATATAGACCTTGTTAGAGATTAAATAATCTAACATTCTTTTTTAGCTTTATATTGAATTTTTTTAATTTCATTCAAAGCTATATAATATAACATTTAGAAAATGGAAGAATAATTGAAGTGTGAATGAAAATTTTCCATGTGAGATGTGAGCTTTAAATTTATTTTTTTTTCTACTTCTTCCCTGTGATTTCTCTTTCTATCAAATTTTACAACATTATTGAAAAGTGACCTCTTGCCTTTGTCTTTGTCCTAATTAGAAAGTGTTTCGCATAATAATTTTTATTTTCTTTTGATAATTCACTAGACGATCCTCCCTCTCGATTCGTTGCTTAAGTAAATTTAAAAATGCACGTACGTGCCTCTTCGTTTAATAATCAAATTTTCATTTCAGAATTAAATATATATTTTCTTAATTGTAGTACAACGTACAGAGGTCTTGGTTGACGCATCAATTTGACTCCAGTGGCAAGAAGTTGCCTTCTCGTGGAAAATGCTTAACGCTATCATATCCCAGTTTTTACATAATAATTAATCTGCACTGGAATATGCAGCAACTTAAGAACATGTGAAGAATGTGAGTCGCACTCAGCAAGCTTTAATTACGTATGCACAGTCAACTCCGTTATCTAATTTCCATGATTTTTTTTTTAAGAAAAAACCTAATCGACATGAGTTAATGCATTGATTCAAATTAGCATGCCAGTAAACCATATTATAGGTTAAAAAATTGAAACCGGGAGTCAAGTAACAATGGAGTGACAGGCCGTCTTCTCCATTTCTAATCGGATCTTAAGGGATAATTTTTTTTAATGGATAATTATCTAAAAATACAGATAAATTTTTTTAATGGATAATTGATCTAAAAATATTAAGAGAATAGGCTATGAACATTTTCTTATTTATCCTAATAGTAGATAAAAAAAAAAATTTGGTTAGATTGATCATCTTTACATCATGGTGTCTACTTAAAATAAAATTGAAATGCAAAACTTAAAAAAAAAAATTGTTGAGTAGCAAATTTGAGTGCGATTTGCATTTATTTATTAATTTATTAACGTTGCATAATATTACATCATTAGCATGTCATCTTTTTCAACTGTTGAAAGATAAAAACTTTAACATGTAAAAATTATATTGAATTTAAAAATATAATGTACAAAATTAAAAACCCTATAAATATGTCACTCTTATGCTTTGAGAATCTATGCTTTACCACAAAACTTAGTTTAATCCAAAGCACATTTTGATGTCCACGTTTTATTCCACGGTGTGTGTGTTTACTCATCAGTCATTACAATTAAGTTCACAAAGTCAATTAGCGCGGCTTTAATAATAAACACTGAATGATCATCAAGATGGCTTTCTTAATTGCCACGAACGTACGTGCGGACTTCATTTATTCGGCATGTGCTCCCACCCTTCTTGTATATAACAACGACTCTCCCCTCGCACAACATCCATCACACGGCACAGAGAGAGCAGCTTCAAAATGGGCAACAACCTTAGAAGCTGCTTGGCTTGCATGTGTCCTTGTGGCGTCCTCGATGTTGTCCGCGTCGTGCATCTCAACGGCCGTGTCGAGGAGCACAGCCGTCACATCACCGCGGCAGGAGTCCTGGCAGCGAACCCCAACCATGTCCTGACCGAGCCATGTTCGCAAGGAGTGGCACGTAAGATTGTGATAGTCGCACCAGAATTGGAGCTCAAACGTGGGCATATTTACTTCCTCATCCCAACATCTGCATTCACAGAACAGAAGAGGAGTCGCGATAGTAAGAAGCATGGGAAGCTCACATCAAGGTCAGGTATGCAAAGAAAGGACAGGGAGATACTCCTGGAGAAGAGAATTACTCACCCTAGTCGTCATCGTCGTCGGTGCAGTAGGGTCGGAGAATGGCAACCAAAACTTGAGAGCATATGTGAAGGCATATATGAGGGCAGCTAGTGGCCGGCCAGGTTGTAACATGCAGTAGAGTAAGAATGAGCTAGTTGGACGGTTAATTTCTATTTTCAGTTTCTTGCAATCTAACAAGCATAGCAAACATCAATACTTTTTAAAATTCAAACAGAAGTAAAAAAAAAAACAAATGTATTACCATTCTTTCGGACAAACTTTGATGCAGACATTAATCAAATAGAACTGAGCTGAGCTGAAAACAACCAAGCACACATGTTTGCTTTTGTCAAGAGAAAAGGAAACTACTACAGCCAAAAGACACAGATCTAATTACCTACTTGAGTTGAAATATTAAATAAACTGAAAGTTAGACGACCATAAATAAAAAGAAGCATCGACAAGTAAAATCAAGGCACTTCTTAATACTAAAAAGAAATAAGATAAGAAGAAAAGAATAGTCTCCTCATATACAAAATGGCAAAATCAACCATGATTGTTCATAGCTACACATTTTATCGCTATTATCCTATCCAAGCATAAAAATTGGGTGTCAGTAATAATAAAGAATTAAACCCATAATAGTTCAAAAATTATGCATCGACTATACTGCGGCAATATTTGTTTATGTATTACCACCACTGGTGAACAAGAATACCACTATTCCTAAGTGAAGTGAACAATTTTAGACAGTCCCCATATGTGTTCTTGTATTTGGGGCTCCTTTGTCCAGGACAGCACTTCTGCCATCGGTTATAATGGCACTCGAGAAAAAGCTCATCAATCAAGCAAATTGTCCCTGTCTTAAGGAGCCGTGGAACAAGATCAAACTCAGTTCCCTCAACATCCATCTTCATCACTACATAGTCCTTCTCAGTCACTGTCTGCTTAAGCCATGCAGCAAAATCAAACCCCTGAATGGCATGCACATGGCCTGATAAAACTTTGTCATTGGAGTCCCCAATTGGCCTGATCCGGCCCATTCCTTGGCCTTTCTCCACATCATGGTTATCAGGATCATGATTAATCTCAAAAGATAGTGTCTCGTTACGCACCCAAGCTGCAAAAGGCAACAAATTGACACCTTTCTTGGTGCTGTATTCACCATGAAATGCCCTATCTGCTTCAATTGCATAAATTTCAAAGGTATGATTCTGCTTTGGGTACTGTTTCCTGAACCAGCCGCCAATGCTTGACCCATAGCTCCGTGCTCCAACATCAACATAGACATATCTCCGCTTGAAGTTTATATCAGCAATTGAAGGTAGGTATTTGACGTTTTGGATATTCCTCTTGAGGGAAATCCATGGCTTAAGTGGCTCTTCCTTGATGAGAGGCTCTGCAGATCGTAGAATTTGGAGTTTGTGCTCAGGCAGAGAGCAATGATTACTAGAACCCTTTTTAGGCCTAACAATCTCTGCACTTTCTAGTTTCTGAAATACAATCTCTTGCAGAGGCTGTGGTGAATTCATGCTATTGATTTCGCGAGACAACACAATAATGCAGCCCGGAAAGAGCTCAGTAAGCGAGTTAAGGCTGTAAGCATCACGAGCAGAGGTGGTGAGCACCGCGAGGAACCAATGCGGTCTCAGCGTCCTTGTAATCTCCGCCGCTAGATATGCAGGCTGTTTACTCCGGTCGAGACTTTGGCCAGCGTAAACGAAGTCAAAGCTTCCATTCTTGAAAGGAAGTCGGAGAGGCTCGCCACCACCCACCACCAATGGTGGCGCACTCTTCTTCGCAACGCCAACGGCGTCGGGGACTCCGATCTCCTTAAGGGCAAGGACCTCGTAACCTGCGGCGGTATCCACGCAGAGGGACTCTGATGCCGAGGAGAGGAATCCCTCAGCGATGAGATCTTGGAACACGGAGGAGTAGTATCCGACGGCCTTCCTCCATTCTAGGGTAGTCCAGAGAGCGCGATACGAGGAATTGGAGGCAGTTGCAGCAGAGGAAGCGGGCGTCGCAACGTCAAGGGGTTCAGCAAGATTGGTGAAAAAACAATAATCGCCACCACCGCAGGAGCCTCCGCGGAGGGTGACCACGTAGACGAACCGCAAGAGGAGTATGGAGACGAGAAAGAGGAGAGCGCGGAGGAGAAGATTCTGCACCGAGCTCGGCTTAGCCGCCGACTCCATCGCCGGAAAGAACAGATCAAGAATCCCTATGTACGTCAACAAATTACAAAAGAAAGAAAAAAAAAAGAACGAAAGGCAAACCCTAGTCAGTAGTGGAGAGGGGGTTAACGGGAGAAGAAGCGGGCGGAGGCGTGATTGACGCCGACGAGAGCGCGGAGGAGGGCGAGGCGATCCCTGAAGCGGTTGGTTTACTCGGCAGCGGACAAGAGGAACCTAGACGGAGAGACGGCTATGAACCCGTTTTCCCGAAACCGTTCTGTGTGTCCCGGTAAAAAAACAACGGGCGGAGAGTCTCGCCGGCGAAGCGAGACGCGATCACGGCCGTCCATCAAATCCCGTGACCTTGGGGAACGTGACGAAATAACGGTAACACGGCAAAGCCAAGACGACGAGTGGGACCCACGTCTATGGAGGTGATGGCATTGCTGTAGTTTCGGTATACGTGAAGGTGATTTTGGATTATGGCCAGATGCCGAATATTTTCGGTTCCTATTTATATCCGACCGATCGAAGTTAAAAATTCAGTTTTTTTATAGAAATATCGTTTGATTTCAGTTTTAAAAATTAAAATTTAATTAAATCGATTAAATCAAAATTTTAATTTGAACTAAATGAAACATAAACTAAACTAAACCTTCAAATCGAACAAATATTAATTGAACCGAACTAAATTGGAACCAAATATAATTAAACCAAACTAAACTAAATCAAATCGGAATCAATCTAAATCAAACTAAACCAAAAATTTGGGTATTTCAGTTTAAAATAGAATTAACTGATATTTTATTATTTTGGTAGGTTTGAACATTTTATTATTTTTTTAAAAAGTACGGTCAATTCGGTTAAAAAAAATTAGGTCAATTCGATTTTTTATTTAATCTGTTCGATTTAAGCCATTGCTCACCTCTATTCCTCTATAGTTTGTAAAGATAATATCTATCATTAATTAATTGAAATATATTATTATATTTATTATATTTCTAATTTTTTCCACTTGTATCTTTAAAACATTTTCGTTCTATGTATATCCTTCTCTTTAATTTTTATTCCAGATAATATCCATATCGTTAATTGCTTCATAAATATTAGACGGAATGACATATGATATGCATACTCTATTATTCCATGTCATGTGTTTCTGTTCCTCTTCGCCCGTGTTACCGTGCATCCTCATCGTCACTGCTCGAATTCGACTTGACATTTCATGATAAGGAATTCGGCAGCATGTGGGGAAACTGTGACACCGATTTCCTATCTCTCGTCGATGATCTGCTCACTATCGATTCTACAGGCGGCTTGTTCTTCTTTTGCAGGTTCCACATGATGTCAACGCATGCCTTGTCCACCAAGTTCAGAAAGTCCCTCATGGTGATGAACAACTACAACAAGTGGGCTCTATTCATCCTGAAGGTTCCAGGGTGATAGTATTTTGTTACACCCTTCACCAGCTCCATTGCGACAATGCTCGGCCTTCAACCTCTCTGTCCTTTGCAAGCTCTCCGAAGTGAAGAGCATTGATAGGAGCGCGACATTACTGCACTTCGTACTGGAGGAGGTCGTCCAGTCAGAGGGCAAGCCCCTAGTGGTGAACCGCAACCATGGCCACGGGTCGACCACCCTGGACAGCACGACCAGCAGGGGCAACGTTGGCACGAGGGAGGAGAGGGAGAAAGATTACATCAAGTTGGCCCTTCCAGTCGTTGGGGGAATTAGCGACGAGTTTGCCAGCGTCAAGAAGGTCGTTAGCGTCAAGAAGGTCGTTAGCGTCGACCAACTCCCTCACGGAGACTTGCGCTTCTCTAGATGCCCGTTTGACTCAGATCAAGCAGTTCTTGGACTCATGTGGCGGCGACGGGTTCATGAGGGAGATGCGGGCGTTCATTGGGACGAGAGAAGAGCAGGGGTGGGCGATGGAGCTGGTGAGGGGGCGTCAAGGAATATTACCACCCTCGAACCTCTAGGACGAATGGAGCCAACCCGTTGTGGTTGTTTATCACCATAAGGGACTTCCTGAACATGGTGGACAAGGCATGTGCTAATATCGTGTGGAACCTGCAGAAGAAGAACAAGCCGCCCGCAGAATCATTAGCGGGCATATCGTTGGTGAGAGACAGGAAACCGGTGGCACTTGCCGGCAAATTTCTTATCGTGAAATGTCAGGTCGGATTCGAGCAGCGACGATGAGGACGCGTAGTGATGAGGGTGAAGAGGAACATAAACGTG
>JBBMJZ010000036.1:5396062-5409242 GCA_037833815.1 Zingiber zerumbet
CCGTGCGATGAGTTGCGAGAACAGCTGGATCGATCGACCGATCGATCCAGCCATTTTTAGAAAAGCATAGAAAGGTGCTGAATCAATCGGTCGATCGATTCAGGCAGTCCCAATAGATCGGTCGATCGATTGGGAAGTGACCGTTGGGCAGGAAACGAGCAATGGACGGCTAGGATTGTGCAGATGTGACGTGGCAATCGATTGGGACTAATTTGGATCAATTGGGAGCACTGTATAAAGCCTGGACGGAGCGTTTTCTTCGCCAGATCTTTGCGATTTCTCCTGCGATTTTTCTACGATTCTTCACGCGAGCTTTCAGATCTTCACTACCAGTTCTTGAAGGCACTTGGAGGTGTTTCTCCAAGGTTCAAGACGCAACAACTAGCAACAAGTAAGTAAGAAGAAGTGTATTTCACTTGTATTTCTGTATTCTCTTCTTATAGTGGTGTTGTGTTGTTGTGTGAGTTTGTATGAGGCTTCTCCGCCTCCGGCTGCGACCGAGAAGGAGGTTTTCATAGTGGAGATTGTGTCATGTGTGTGGATCCTTGGATTAGTCACCTCTTCTTGAGGTGGATACCAAGTAAACCCTAGGTGTTAGCATTGTGAGTGTTTTGTTTTATTTTGTTTTTGTATTCCGCTGCACATTATCAAGACGAAATAAGAACGAGCAAGCGCGACGAAACGCTATTCACCCCTCCTCTAGCGGACATCACGGTCCCTACAAAACTGTCAACCAGCTTAAACCTATATCTGACACTCTTTGCTAACATCACAAACTGTTCTGGGCAGGATCCATGACTGAGTTTAAAATCTGGAATAGCACAGGAGTTTCAATATGACATTAGGTCCTTAGAGTTTCTTGATGCACCCTTCAACAAATAGTTTTTTGTGGCCTTCAGAAGTTTGGACAAGCTAAAAGACAAGGATTCTTAACAATGTATTATGCTAATCAATTATAGTGGGCAGCACGTTATGTTAATTGCTTCCGAGACTATGGCACAACGACAGAACATCTAAATTATCATCAAAATATTTACAGTTTAATTCCTAGGTATAACAAATTTGTAAGATTTTTCCTCAAATGAAACGCACAACCAAAGGATATTGACTTATTGACCATCCGCCACGAACACTTCTCGATTTATCCTGATAACCGAGCTAGCTAGGTTTATCTAACGTTACGTAATAATATCAATGAAACTAGCATAGAACAGGTCGAGGACATTAGAATAAACAAAGCAAAATAAATGTTATAATTTTTCTTCGAGTTTATCTCAACGGCTATCACTCAGCGCATGTTCAAACCAAAACCTAGCTTAAGCGATCTGGGTCAGATCATCACAAATTCAACTTCAAAGCCAAATTCTACACTTTTGACAAAAATAACCAGGTCTGCCATGCTACCTGAACAACGTAGCTACTCTTGTATTTACAACAATACATCCGCAGTTGGTTTTGAGTTGTAAACAAAGCACACTTATAGCAAATAGGAGAGTTTCCGGGTTGCAATAACTTGAATATGCATAAACAATGATTGGTTGCAGATATACCCTGGCAAATCCAATCAAATTAGGCACTACCCAATTGCAAACCTCAGTATGTACAAATAAGCTCACTTTAGTACACTAATTTCCCAAACAGACTAATTTCTCGAACAGTTGGCTTGTGCAGAAGGTCAACACGAGAATAATCGGACAGAATATGGATACATACTCATTTGATGAAATGAATACACAAGAAAAAAAAGGTCAGAATATAGATACATAACTCATTTGATTATATTCTCACTACTGACTATACCTTTTATAGTGCAAAGTCGAATTGTTCAAACTGTATCAGAAAATCAGTTTGGGCATTGTCTGTGCCAGATCCTCATGTAGCAACTTGGGTCTGGATCAAGGTTCTAGGCATACGTTCATTTTCTACTGAAAACAAATATATTTGTACAGATTCGAACTAGGAATTCACTGTTCATTTCCAAGACAGCATAACCTAAGCAACACATTCACATTCCTTCAGGAGCCCATTTTAGCCTAGTCATATGTAAATGCAGCTCAAAATGTCTCAAGAATTCAACACTTGCATCAATAGCACCCAAAGAATCACTAACTGCAAGAAGGCTCAGTAAATCTTTGGATAAGACTCAATTGACGCCCTGAGAATTCTCCAAACTTTGGCCAGAGCTCATATCTTCTGAAGAAAGATCCCTAAAACCAAATGGTCATACAAATTGATGGGGTTTCATATAGTTCAACTTCCAGAAGAGTCAACCTGGCTCCAAAGCATCTCTGCATAAACTCTCTCTTCGTCGTTCTCCTCATTGGGAAAGATGGGTTCCTCAAACATTTCCTCCTCTCCAAGGAAATCCTTATCTTCCATACCATCTTCTGGTAAAGAATCATGTGGCAGAGACTGAAGACTAGCTTCAGCCAAGGCTTCACGCATGGCCTGTGCTGTTGCAGGCCTATCTTCATCTTTGTATATTGGCGCAGGCATCACAAATGGAAGAATAATATCCTTAAGATTAAAGTTATTGACACTCTCTCTTTTGGAATGGTCAGTTGGGGGAACAATCAGGATAATTCCGAGCTCATAGTTACAGATATGCAATTTTGTAGTAGTAGAAGCTTCAGAAACCTTTGATTTGGATGAAGGTAGCAAGGTACGTCCCCAAGCAGCAGGACTGAAGTTGTGTGATCCAACATATATCCAGCCAAATGTGGTCATTCCATTTCCCGACAGGAATTGTCTCTGGGCTAGCTGTAGCAACTCACACTCAGTAACAGACAACAGATACATAGAATTATGCAAAAAGCAGAAGCAAATTAATATCCGGTGAAACTACCTTGACGTGCATTGGGTACCCCACTCTTTCACATGGACGAGGAACAGCATCATGAAATATACCAGCAATTTTTAGCCTTTGCCAAGTTTTCTGGGTAACAGTAGCAATTCAGTGTCAAAAAAATTTAGTCAAGCTGCAAATCACTCCTTATATTACAGGTGAGAACTGTAACAAATCTACCTAAAATTTTCAGTGGCAATAGCAAAAAGGGTAGCCTGACTAAGCAACAAACCACATGTAGACAACAAGATGTCACATGGCCAATTAAGTACCTTGGAGAAATAATCATTGTGAGAGGCCCACAGTTGGAAACAGAAAAATGTTACTAGTAAGCCAGTAATTACTCAGGGAAGAAAAATAAAAGGTCCAAAATACAATTGTAACTATTGAAGAACACAATAAAATGGTTTTACCTCTGAAAGAGAGAGCAAGCGTCTGGAACTGTGGATGCCACAGTGCCCATTTTTAACTCGTTCAATGGTGGGGAACAAGATCTTAATAGATGGTCGCTTTAGCTCATTAGCTATACTCCAGTGACCCCACTGGAATGATTTAAAAATAGTATCAAAATAACAAATGGAAGACAACATAAGAAAAAAAAACAGTTTGATAAAGAGATAAGAGAATAGTACTTCAGGATCAGACTCCTCAGAATCAGGATAGTAACAGGATTTTTTCCCAGCTGCAGCTGCAAAAGCAGAAAAAAAGGGCAAATCGACTGAAGCTCCAATTGAGGATGCACCTTTACAACATAACAAAATGATAGTAAGATGAGGCATTATCTATTATCTAACTTAAAAATCAGCTAATGAGTCTCACCATACACAAAATCAACCTCTAGTGACTCAGGCCACCTATATTGAGACAAGACCTATTAAGAAGAAAATTTTACATAAGCTAGAAGCCATTAATTCTGTAATTTGGAGGAAAAGGAATTTGTTGTCTAAGAACTAAAAGCAACTGAAATATCAAGGTGATAAAGTGACAGAAAATTCATCTAGCCTCTATCTTATCAAAAATTAAAATAAAACAAAAAAGTTGATTTCTAACAAACAGTTCCATTTTCTGCAACTTCTCCATTTATTATGGCATGCTGATCATTGTGGATTATTTCCCGTCACTAACAGTTGATCACCAGCATTGGAATAATCATAATAGACTGAGAGGGTTGTAATTGTCAGCCATATTGTTGTAACCAAAGATTCGAAAAGCATATGGCGGTAGATGCAGTATGCGAGGACATGTGCAGTTAGTAATCAAATATTTATAGCAATAAAATAATTTAATATATACAAATAAAGTATATTGTTCAACACCATCCAATTCATACATCTACATAGAAAATTATGTCAATCATAAAATACAAAATACATAAAATATAAAATCAATATTAATAAAAAATGTAGAAAAGAAGATATACACAAGTAGCATGCATATAATTAATACTTAGTGTTTAGCATTTGCAAAGCAAATTTCTAAGTTCTTACAGCTAACAAGCTATCAAATAAGACAGTTTAGGGTTTTAAGTCAATTTGGTGCAATTTAAATTGCTCCAAATGAACCAAATGAGTTTTTCAACTGCATATATGGCCTCAGCATATTTGATCATTTTGTGGTCCCCTTAAATCTGCCAATGTGGTTGCATATATCAGCCACTTTTTAAACCATGAATAGGATATCTCAATATGTTGGCAAACAATGTTATGTATCACTTATGACAACCTTATAACTATCTTGACATATTATTGTGATTGTATGTCTCATTTGTATCACTTTATACTTCGAGGATTTATTTATGCATGCATCACTAAATGTCAATGTACCAAATTGTATCTAAAGGATATTCAAGTTGGATGGATGAGAAATACTCAGAAGAGTTTCATATCTAATATTCAATGACAAAGACGATTTTTTTCTTTAACAGAAAGAGTTTCAAATACCATATCTAATATTCAGTGACAAAGAGAACTCTGTTAACAGGAAGTGGCTGAAATACAAGGAGACTGATGAAGATATAATGCATGAGATATAAGTTGAATGGTTAAGATAGAGAACTTAGAAACTTTGTGGCTAGTGTATGCTGCTTAGGTTAATATTTTCAATAAGATAGTTATATAATCAACCATGCATCAAAGGATAAGGTGTGGATAATCTAGAATGGCATGTAGAAAAAAATTGGTATTATAAAATTTAGTATAGGATGGTTATAGGATTGAAGATACGATAGAATGGCCTTACATAGAGCTTGACGGATGGGAAAATCCCACAGTTGAGACTTACAACTACTTTTAAGAGTAATTGTTTAGAAAAACTGTTTCAGCCTGTGAAGATATTGACTGTAAACTTCAATTGAAGAGTAGTCGATTAAAAGTTGTTGGTTGACACATGAAATGTATCTATTTGTTTCATGTGCAAAGACTGGTTCAGCCTATGCAGATATTGACCATTAGTTTCAATTGAAGGGTAGCATAAGTATGTACCACTATGCAACAAAGGTAGGGTAAAAATTGTTGGTTAGCACAAGAAATGTATATACTTGTTTGATGTGCAAACAAAGGTAGGAGTAAAAAAAAATGCTGGTCAGAGAAACAAGCTTTTGTAACAAGAATCTTTTACGAGACAAAACAGGGTTGCAAAATTTGCCCCCAACTGGTATATGGGTTTGAATATTCTTTTTCATAGTAGGTTAAGAACAGTTATCTAGCTTAACAATTAATATCTTAAAATTGGAACCTATCACTAACTCAAGGTTTCTGAATTTCCTTTGTTTCTTCATATTAAATTATATCATGAGTATTTTCTCCAAGCTAAGCCTTAGAATTGAGATCTTCAAGTAGCATTACTATAGTGACATAAAACCTTGCAATCAGTTAATCTTCCTCTTCCATTACTAATATCCAGAAAAATTCAGTCTTAATATAATATTAAAGTCTGACTGCAAGCTTTCAAGCACCTATTTATACCTCTCTTAAGCGCCAAAGTCCAAGACGCCTCTGCAGAGATGCAACAAGCAAGCACAAAGAAACAAAATGCTCAGGAGTGATCAAATTTGGCATTTCAGTAAATCTTGACCCCTGAATTTCATGACATTCACGCCATTGAAGAAAAAACTTAGAATCAATTGAGGTGATGAAACTGACTTTGCCTAAAAACACACTACCAATATTGGCATGCCTAAAATTGTGCCAAAAAAAATCGCACTTGCCTTTGAGACATTAATCAATAGTTGTATTTTCATGCTTCGTTCACCAATTGCAGCTGCAATGACTTCTTTAGGGTAGATGAAGGCTGAAAAACTGAAGAACCCAATGTCACTTAGAGGAGACACCCACCTTGCAACATCTCTAGGTAGAAAACCAAGTTGCATGAAATCTGTTGAAGCAAATGGGAATGGTTAGACCTTATTGATATGCCACTAAACACCAAGATGCTAATGAAATTAAATAGAAATATCTCATAACCCTACTTGATATCAGAATAGTACAATAATCGTTTTACCTCCTTCACAAAGTTCATCTAAATCTGCAGCAACAAGTATGCTGACAGCATTATCATCTGCCTTTATATTTGTAATCCTTTTCAAGAGAACTTCTACAGTTCCACTGGTACTCTCCGAGCATCTTCTTAAAAGTGAAGCTAGAAACTTTAACTGACCACCATTTGGGTCAAAAGAAGTATGGAACCGATAGTGTAAGCCAACAACAGTTGTTTGAACTGATCCAAGAAGGTTTCCAGCTGAAGTTTTACATTGTTTGATCTGTTTGGCCTGCAACAAATGCTAGTTTCAGCAATTAAAGAAGAGAAAACAGAACACTGCACTACTGGGAGAGGTCATTTTCAGCAAAGGCACCATGAAACAAAAAATACAGATTGAAAGTCTTCATTAATAGATTAAACCTGAACAAACACAATGGCAATGCCAATTACATAGGAAAAGAGGTGAAGAGGCTGAAACAAATAGCAAAAACACAACACAAGAACAAGAAAGATGAAATCCTATTCCTATTGTTTGCATACTGTGTCAATTAGGGAAAATTATTTGATATACAAGGAGGCATAGAGCATTTGCATCTACAAGGAGAGATAAACATACAAAGTAAATAATGAAAGAATAGCATGCATGCCTTTGGTCAAGTATGTCAGAGGTACGTCATATCTTTAGCAAAGACATTATGCTGCCAAAGATATAAAAAAGCAAACTTCAAAATCTTTTATCCACAAGAAGTTGAACACAAAAAAAAACACCTGGCGTGTGCTATTCCATTGGAAAAGCTCAAATTTAGGAGTGCAGAGTCCACATGACAAACAAGTTTGAAAGTACTCCACATAATCAAGAAGAGTTATTAGGTATCATGTATTTACAAACTAAGATAAGATTTCCAATATTACTATTTTTCTTACAAAAATATACTTTAGGAAAGCACCATAAACATACTTAAGAAGAATGATAGAAATAGATATCATATATGCATGTAGTGGATATGACAAGCAATTCCATGTTCTCATAGTTTCCTATCAATCAACTGAACCCAATTAAGAGGATATTCCTATGATTTTTTCTCTATGTAGTCTTTCATAATTTCATAGGACAAGTACTTTACCTATCTTACATTTATCTAGAATTAGTCCCATCTGAGAAATCAACATGTGATAATAGATTCACGTGACAGTATGAACAGACTTAGGTTAAGATGTCCTACAATTTACTCACCGACAAGCAGTAATGAGCCTCAAGATTACAAGGGCTTGAAGAATGGATCCCAGGTACTGAAGCAACAAGGTAACATGTAGCGTCTTCAAAGTCATACTTTGACAACTCGTTAATCCAGTGTGCTTGACTGGGCACATCAACAAGTAGAGATGCTACAAACCCAGCTAGTTGAGCAGCAAAGTCAATTTTCCGTTCAGTTTCTTCAAATAAAGCTGAATAATCAGGAGTAGCTCTACAAGGAAAATCTTGCCACCAAACAGTGTTTGTTATATGATCCCACTGTCAAGATAAACCTACTTATAAATATGTATATTTTTGCATAAAAATATTGTAAAGAGCAAATGCAAATTTGCAAAGTAAAAGCCAAGCAAATTATTTATCATAACTGAGATTGCTAAGCATAGACTACATCAGGATTTACAAATTCTTTAAGAAAGGCCCCATAATCATTCAAACATTTGATTCAAACAAGGTAGGTTAAGTTGGTGGTCTAATTGAGGACCTGTGGTTAATAGGCTGAGATTTTAATTACACTTTTAGTTCAGACAAAAGGCTCAATTGATATTCCTCTTCAAAACAAGCAATTCACATGGTAGGTCAAGCATGACTTATGGAGCTTGGCTAGGTCGCATATGCATCAACAGCCTGGCTGGGACACTTTGTGGAGGATTTATGATTACAGTTCTACTCTCTAGACTTTCAGATCACTACACTCTTATTCTTAGAGTGTAATCTCACCAACAAAATGGTCCCAATGTTTTCAATTTTAAGAATAACTAGCTCCATCGACCTGACTTCCCTCAGGTGGACTTGAACTAGAACCCTAGGGTCACAGTTGGGAAAATTTTCTTGTCTTCGACTAGCAAATCTCAGAACCTCCGGGCTTCCTCAAGGAAGTGGGTAAAAGTGGTGTGCTACCAGATCTCTAGCTGTGAATCATTTGCACGAGTTGGGTTAGTTAAAATTGAAGTAAAGGAACTCTTCAAGCCCATTCAAAGTCATTTCTTGCATTGCTGAGTTAGAACAAAATTTTGCAAGGCAAAGCTAGACACTTGCAACAAAGGACAAAAATTAGATGGCTAAAGATAGGAGATGAAAATACTAGATACTTTCAAAAGATAACAAATGGTTGCAAGAAGAGGAATTCCATTCATTCTCTCTCGCATAGGGACAAGATGATTATGGAGGAGACTAGTATCCTTATTATTATATCCAACCACTTATCAAATCAAATGAGCTCTACTTTAGTGCCTCCACTTAAGCCCAACCACATTCTACTCCAAGTTCCCCTAGATCAACATTTTTTTGCTAGTCTAAAGATCCCTTTCATAGTAGGTGATTCTCATGGATGGTAATCAGGAGCTTAGAGAAGTTTAAAAGGACAAGACCTAGTGGGTTTAAGCCTGAATTCTTATTATTCATGTGGAACACGATTAAATCCAATGTTATGTTGCTATTTGATGCCTTTCACGAGGAGATCAAGTTTTCAATATTCAAACTACATTTGTTTGGCTCTTATCCCGAAGATAGGAGCACCGAATCCATCCAACTTTTGACCTATAGCACTTGAGAACTTAATGGTGAAAGTTCTCAAGTGCATTCCAATATTGAATGCATTCTGATATGTATGGTCTATGAATTACACCATAAAAGTCAATGTAATAAAGTAACAAAATTTAATAAATAATAATTATAAAATAAAATAATAAAGTGAAATAAATATTAAGGAGTTTAGGTTTAACAAAAACAAAGAAGATTGACTCAAACAAATTTTGTTGGGAGCTCCATTGTGAAATTTAGTCTTAACCATTAATGAAGAAGCTATTGAAAGTTAGGAACAACCAACCTGTGACTACACAGGATTTCTATTAAAAATCAATCCAAATAATTCATTGGATGGGAAGGTAGAACAAACTGGGAAAAAAAAAAAGATTTTGAGAAGTCAGATTGACCTAGAAATAACAAATAAATAAATAAAAGACTATATGGGCACATATACATCTATTAAACCATCGCATGCCTAAGTGCATGTCCTAATCTCAAACAAAAAAGGTTGAGGGTTGTTGCAATAGGCCTACACAACCATAAATTATATGAGGGCCCTTATTGTCCAAGTAATCTGAAATTGTTGCAATAGGCCAAGACAACCACAAGTCAAATTGACCTAAAACTGACTCTCGTTTTTGTAAGCCTAGGTCATTACTCATAAGTAATGTGAGGTCCCTTATTGTCCCAGTACAAATGTTAAGGATGGGCTAAGAAGTCCCCAAAAATATCCCTTCATATTAGCATTCTAAAGTAATACAAAATGGTTCTTGCATAATTGTGAGCAAATGTGGATAAATAAGTTAGTGCATAATTATAAAATTAGGTTAGCATCATGGAATATAGGACCATTTTTGAGGAAAGGAGTAAATTTAATCGATGTGATGATTAGGAGAAGAATAAGCACATTATGTTTACAGCAAATGAAATGATTGGAGGAAAAACTAGAGAAATAGATAATATAGGTTTCAAATTTAGTATATCACAAAATTAAAAAAATACAATTAGAGGTTATAGGATCATAAGGATAAGGTTGTCAAAGTCAAGGAATTTGAAAATATAATAATTCTACTAAAAAAGATATTAGATAATGAGATACTAAATATTATGGGTTTGTGCCCCTCAAGTTAGATTGACAGATTACAATGACCGACCACTAGAGCATAAAGTTAAGGGAGCATAATGTTGGAACGCTACAAGCTACATTGTTGACTTAGGTTTGATAGTGGGTTTAGCCTAACCTATGATGGTTAAACACTATGCAAGAGCTCCAATTGAGAGAGATCAAAAGGGCTCCACCTCAAGGAAGAAGACGACGACAAAAGGAGAAAGATGGTGATGTAGTTTAATCCTTTCATGATTTGGGCATCAAACTGGTTGATACTTCAATCCTTTCATGATCTGGACATGATAGACAAAGGGCTATATATAGGGTACAAAATAGGATGATGAAAAAAAATTAGAAAGAGACCAAAATCATTAAACAAATATGAAAATTAAAACTAAAAGTTGAGATATATAATTCATACATGTCCTCTTCAGTAAAGCAAAATGTTAAGCAAGTACATACCAATCCTTGGTCATACCAGAGTATAATTAAAAAAAACATGAAGTGTGTTACATGTAAATACATGTACTATATAATTGCATTTGTTGATGTTCTATTGAACAATGTGCACACAGGGAATAATAGACTATGCCAATAATTACCTGTTTTGGAACCAAATTTGCAGAGGTAACTATAACTCTAAGACTTTCATCCCTCTGCAACACAATAAGTTTAGGGTGATGGCATGCAACACCTTGTTTTTTGCGGTCTTTCCCAAATGCTATTTCATCAGGAAACATGGGGTAACTGCACAGATGTGATGACATGAAGCTGATTGTTGTTTTTACAGAATTGAAGGTATTTTTACCATAAACAACCTGAACTTAACATAGCAAAATCACAGAAAGCAAACATACACCAACAATAAGTTTGGATAATTTACATATGGTTGTGATGTCCTACTATCTTGATCAGCACTCCAGCATCTTTCAGTATTGTGGCATGCAATTGTAATTTCTAGGTGATTTGGCACTTGAAAACATGATAAAAACCTGTTGACATTTACATATGCCAATTATCAGAAGGAAAAAAAGACAAATCCAAAAATTGGTAAGTTCAAGTTTAAGAAACGCACCAAGAAACATCACATGTAAATGTTGCAATAAAAATTCGAACCACAGTTTTCAAAGGATAAAGAAGCTCAGCCAGAGACACTCCTTCACAGTAGTCAGATGTGCTAGGACCTATGGACGTGAGACGATTTAGGAAGAACGTCCTTCCATCAGAGTGATTGAAACCCCTTCCATCAGCTAAGAGGGTTTCACAATTACTACTTTCAATGTCTCCATCATTCTTCGAATTGGAGTTTCTGCTCTGAACTATATGAATAGCGACATCATCCGGTAGGCTGTGATTAATCTGCCCATTATCCCACTTGGCCCATTTGTCAGAATCTGGAGAAGCACGGAAGGCATGTTCCAACGCTGGAGGTAGATTGACGAGATTCCTAAGATAGGACACCGGATCGTCGCTGGCCAGTGTACTTCTCAGATGTCTCAACAAAACTAGTGACTTGGGATCTATATCTCCGCATTCCAACCTGGTGAAAAGTGGATTATGACGGTCGATCTTTACCTCAGAAAAAACGATCAGCTCCACAGAAAATCCACGTTTAATTCTACAGCCGTATCTTGTTCCACTCCTGCAAGAAAAGAGCACCTCATCCCCGACAGCCAACTCAGCAACCGCCCCTTGCCGAACCCTGCGACCATTGACAAACACCCCATTGCGCGAAACTCTAGAGCCGGTGCAGCAGCTTTCGGACCGAAAACCCCGCCTAATCTCGCGCAATTGGGAGCGGCGGGGAAGAAGGAAACCGTCAAGTAACCGGAGCTTGCGATAAGCCGCGTCGAGGAAGACCTGGCAGTGACGATTGCTTATGCATCGGTCAGGGAGAACGAGATCGCAGTGGCGACGCCTCCGGCCGACGGTGTAGACTCTGTTGGATCGAAGGCAAACAAGATCGCCGGTGACAGCGCCGACGGGTCGAAGGTAGGCGAAGCCCAGATCTGAGAGCTTCGGTTCTTCCACTGCCGGATCGTCCTTCTTCTCGTTCAATTCCATAAGAGTAGCGAATCAATCAGAGAGGTCAAACAATCGAACAAAGAATGGGGGAGGGGACAAATGATCAAAACAGAAGAAAGAATTCGATCAAAGAATGTTTTAAAAAAAGAATAATCATAGCCAACAAACAATTCGAGAATATATGAGAAATGGAAATCGCAATGGAAGAATGGGGATCGTGGCAAAGCCCTAGTTCCCGCCGCTGGTTCTTTGTTTTTTCCCTCCTTTTTAGTGCTTCTATAGACATTTCGTCCCCGAAGGTGATGCGTGAAATGGTTCGGTGCGACATTCAGATCCGAGCTCTAATACGCGTAATAATGCCTTAGCCCGCTTCTGCTCAGACTTGCATAGGGGTGCAATTGAACGAGGGCTCAAGTTTTATCTAATAAATATATTCCTAGCTCACGAATTTATTTAAACTTTTATCAAATTTAAAAAATTTAATAAATTTAAATTATAAATTTAAATATTTATTAAACCTAAATTATATATTTAGAAAAAATTATAATATTTTCATTAAAATTTATAATTTTATTCTAATAAATAAATTTAATATATATATATATAAAAGTAGGGTGTAGTATCTGTAAATTTAACATTAAAATTAAACTATTATTTTTTTATTTAAAAGTTGATTCATGAGTTTAACGAATATGTTCATGAGTCAACGAGCCGAATATTGTAAAACTTGAACTTAATTTGTTTATCTTAATGAGACGAACTCAAGTGAGCTTTTATCGAATCGAGTTTCGAATAGCTCATGAGCGGCTTGATTCATTTATACCCTTAGGCTTCAAATTTATTTAGATTGTAAATAAATTAAATATTTATGAGCAAGTTAACATTTGACTTATTGTGAGAGTTTATTTATATTTGTTAATATTCAAAAAGGTATTTAAATAAATAC
>JBBMJZ010000036.1:5459132-5475939 GCA_037833815.1 Zingiber zerumbet
CTTGAATTAAGTACAATGCAAGCCTTTCTAAAATATACCGACAATTAATTCAAGACGAAGCTTGGTCGGCACGTCTAGATGGAGTAGCTTGCGAGTCGTAGAGCAGTAGCAAAGGTTTGCATAGAGTTGTTTTTCAAAGCAGAATGGAGTTGTACATTTGCCTCGGACCTCGAGCTCTCTTTTATAAGAACCATCGATGTTCGGTCGATTGATCCCTAGATTCGGTCGACCGAACCAACTTCCTTCCTTCCTGGCTGAGATCTGACGCTGATTCGATCTTCGACAATTAATGACCATAAGGGTTCGGTCGATCGATCACTCCTTTCGGTCGACCGAACATGCTCCTTGCCTGTTCGTCGAGATTTGTCGAGATTTACATTTACTGTCGTCTTTAATGTTGATCGTTCGGTCGACTGATCTTTTGGTTCGGTCGACCGATCCGTGTTGTATTACTTACCAATCCTATTTATTTTCCTTTTACTTTTGATCGTTGCTTATCTGAATTGATCTGTGCTAAGTCATAAGTGTTCGATCGACTGATCGTCTTGTTCGGTCGACCGATCAATCTTAGATCGAACCGTGCTCTGCTCGGTTCTAATATGGTCTGAGTCAACATGGTTTGGTAGATCGATTCTTTCGTTCGGTCGACCGATCAGGTCGTACCTGCAGAAAGGTGTTAGATAATATAGTCCTACAAAACAGATGTTAGCATAGTTATATAAGATGCATGAATATAATTAGACAGTAGAACTATCTTGATCTCAACTTTGAAACCTTCCCGGTTTCATCAGTTGGATCAACGACCTTAGGTTGTTCCCTTTAGGAACTCGACCTCACTGTCGTTCCTCCAGTTATTTACCTCAACCCACCTGCCAAACATTGATCCTCCAGATCTTGTTTGGACTTTTCACTTAGCCGTGATCGGCTCGCCAAGACTTTTCTTTCGATCTTCGGTCCTCTAGACCTCTCGATTACTCTGCCAAGCATCGGGTCCTCTCAACCCACTTGGACTTTCACCTAGGTTCCACGATCTGCTAAGACTTTTCTACCTAGCCTCTAGCTAGGTCTTTCCCGGTTGAAAACATAGGCTGCACACTTAGTCAACTTGTTAGATTACAACAAGACTTAACTTGAACCTTTGACAACATCAAAACTTAGGTTTGATTCTGGTGAAACCTGCACCAACAAAAACTACCACGGGGTACTTACATATTGGACATGGGTGACGTGACCTTCTGATATGGTGATGTGACACCTCTCTTTACTGCGGATATGACATCCCACTCATTTGTGTTACAAAAAGGTGCTCGCTCTCTCATACAAAGGTACTCATACATATTTACACATGTCCGTTTTCATTAATCTGCTACTATTCTTTTCCATTTCTCCCTCGTCGGAGACTTACTTGAGTGTGGGAATGGATGAGCAAGGGCACCTCTCACTTCCATTTTAACTCCCTCCCTAACTCTTTTACTTCTCACAAACTCTCCAGACGATCCAGACCTCTCTCCATCTCACGGCGATGATGTCAACACAGATGATACTTCAGCCCTACCTTCTGTTGGAAACAGAAATTAAGGGAGAAGAAAAATGATTGTAGAAGGAAAAATGTGGAAGAGGAGAAATAACTCTATGTGGAAGAGGAGTAGAAGAAAAAATAGAAAACTCAACTTGTTCATTCATAAAAAAGTACATATTTATAGACTTATTGGATAAGCACTAATATGAGATAATCATAACATTTTTAAAAAAAAAATTCTATCTCCACAAACTCTTATCCAAATTATCAATTCATCAAGTTCTATCTCTATCCTATCTCTAGTCAAAACTCGCCACCTCATCATTCTATCTCCATAAAATTTTATCAATAACTTATATCTAAAAATTAAGTTTAATTTCCAACACTTTTTTCTAATCATGACGACTTCATTGTCATGACGACTTCATTAATATTTTAGGTAATTTACCAGTGTCTCATTCATCGAAGGGGAACATTTTTGGAGAGAAGCCCTGGACCAGTAATATGTCCAAATCATATAAAATTTGTCTGATTAAATTTATTTATCATAATTTTGTCTCTCTTTATATTCTATCTCTAATCTCTCTCTTGCATAATACAAAAAGTTGTTCAATTTTTAAATGTGATTGACAGTATTTCTAGGAAATTTTGGTCTCGAGTTTAAGAATGATTGGTAATTTGGTTTACAGCATAAGAGAGAGCAGGACTTGGGCAACTTCCAAGTGGAGGAGCGGATGAAAGCCATAAGCAGACGCGGCAGCGCTTCGGCCGCTTCTTTTGCTATTCACAAAAGAATTATTGGTGACGTCTTCGACCGAGGCGCAAGTAAGATCCTTTCTTTAACATCTCAATTCCGACGGCGGTTGATTATTTGCCATTCACACTTTACAGGCTTCATTGAATCGTTGTGGCGAGGCATCGACATGAGGCGGCTGACACGGTGATCGTGTCGCACGGGCTGACTTCGAGGGTGTTTCTGATGAAGTGGTTCAAGTGGACGGTGGAACAATTCGAGACGCTGAACAACCTGGACAACTGCGAGCTCCGGATCATGCAGTTCGGCCCCGTCGGCGACTACAGCCTCGCCATTCATGATTCACCACTCTCGATTGCACCATTAACACGCATCCAATATTCCAATCATATATATCCCGAGAGGACGGCTGCGCAATTCACCTCCAAAATCAATTTCCCCTGCCCCGCCCTCGAGGCTGTTGTGATGCCGAAGCGGGCATCTGGGCACAGATCGCGCAGTTTGCCTTGGGGCGGCGCCACCTGCCGACTTGACAGCCACAGGATTCAGGGACGCATCGAGCTCTCGAGGAGTCATCCTTTTTCGCTGGCTCTAGTGAAGAACTGCTCCTTGGACATTGACCTCAACCAGCCACCGGCAGAGGCTGCGTAACATAAATATTCGTAAATTGCATCTTACACTTTCATATTAAACTAATTTATTTTTGCTTTGACATTACTAATCTTTATTTATTCGACTGTTAAGAATCGATAGGCATCTAGTAGATCATCCAATGAGTAGATGGACAAAAAAAAAGAACATCATCATTCAAGTCGCGACTTCAATGCAGAAAGTTCACGGGATTTGTTTTATAATACCCGAACGTTCACAACTTGTTCGTACTGCATGGTTTATTCTATTGCCAACAACAAAAGTCCTAAAGCTTCTGCTCAGGAAACAAACTCATACTAACAATCAACCAGCTAACAGTCATTAGATGAATGAGGAGGGTTCAAAATTAAAAGCAGTAGTATCTCCAAGCTAGAGCAGTTTATTCTGAATCTTCAGCCAAGTAAACAAGGAGTTCAGGGTAAGGATGGATCATCAGTTGATCGAACAATGACTCTTCGCTGGATAGGAGTCCTGCAAGAAGGGCACTCTTTAACGCCCTTTTTCTCATGAAGCTCGTTGCATTGTCTGCAAAAAACTTGGTGGGCACAAGGGAGCAAGACGACTGACACATTTTCAGATAGGCACATCACACATTCCCATTCACGATCTAAATCAGACTTCGATTCCTCCTCAGAAAGATAAATGTTGGATGATGAACTTTCGACTAATTTTAGCTGTGCAATTTGATTCTCTAGCTGAAGGATATCATTTTTGTATCTCTGCAAATTATTTTCTGCTTCAATTTTTAATGCATTTTCTTGTGATTTTGCCGACATCTCGATCTGCTCCAGCTCCTTTCGTTCATTCTCGGCCATTTCAAGAGCATCATTCTTCAACTTCTCTTTTGTCTTCCACAGAGACTGCAATAAGTTGCATTAGCATTTAGCAGGCAGAATGAGAGAAGCATTTTTTAGTATGCAATTAAGGATATCGAAACAATAAAATCAAATACTTGTTCATATAGACTTCATAAATTTACCTTCATATTATCATGAAGATCCTTGGCTCGCTTCAATTGCTGTTGCAATTTACAAAAGCGACGCTTTTCAGCTGCAAGTTCATCTTCAAGCGAGAGCTTTTCTTCTTCAGCTGATTGTAACTTTTTGAGGTTCTCCTCCACCCTTCTTGAAGCTTTTTCACTATTCGCTTCCACTTCTGCAGCGTGCAATTCTACATCTTTCAGTTCCATCCTCAGTTGATCATTCAACGTTTCCATTTTACGAGCCTCATCTTTAAGACCCTTAGCCTGGGCTATGTTGTCTTCCATCACACCTGCATGCACCTTTCTAAGCGCTTCCATTAATTGTCGATTCCTCTTTTGTTGTCGTCTTAGTAATTGAAGCTCGTCCCTGTCCTTGTTCAACCTCTCGGCGGCCTGCATCACCTTTTGCGTACCCCAATCGTTCCACTCTTGCACTTCCTTCTCGAGCCTGCATTTCATTTGAAGCAGCGACTCCAACGAAGCATTTTGTAGAGTGCTCTCGCTGATAAGGCTAGGTTCTCTCGAATGCTCTACAGTTTGCTCGTTGATTGCAGACAGGAGACTTTCCCAGTCCAATTGTGACTCGATTTGAGAGGTACCAGAAGTGCCCGATTGCTCAAGATTCCTGGGATTGTCACGGCCAACATCAAGGTCGATCTGCATCATCAAGCGCCACAAGACCTCGCCTTTACTGAGCGGCTTGTTTGCCTTGCTGATCACATCATTGATCATTTCTCTCGTGATTCTCATCTTCTGCTTCTTGAATGCGTCAGAAGATGCAAGATCTGCAGATAAGCATTTTTGTCAGGATAATCATGGGATACGAAGGCTAGATCTAATTGCTGCTCTAATTAAGATTGAATATAAAGTACCCAATAACATCTTCTGAAGCTCTAACTCGGATTCCGGACTCCAATCAGCACCCGACGATTCCATCAACTCGTATGGGGTTTCAAGATTGTAATCTTGAATTGCAATGAGAGAAGTGATCAGGAACTTCCTGTTGCTGCTGCGATTCTAATTTCCTGGATTCAGAGACATAAGAATAACAACTGTAGCAGTGATTCAATATAAAAAACAAGCATAGGTAGCCATAAGAATCGAAAAGAACTGGTAATAAGAGTATCATAAAAAAAACTTTCGGTATCAAAGATTGTATATTAACTTCTCCGTTAAAGAAAGCTGATTAAAGATTGACAAAATGTGATAGAGAAAACATGAAAACTGTAAAGGGGAACCAAGATGAGACAAACAAACTGATACTAGCGTTAAAAAGACTACAAAATTGAAAGCGGAAGGATTTTCTTACCGGAGAAACGATGAAGAAGGCAAAGACGATCGGAAAGGAAGATAGAAACGGACAGAGACGCACCTAATTGGCACCGATGGAAATGATAGATCGATGGATTTGCAGCTCAGACGGAGAAGAGCTGAAAGGAGGAGGGCTGAATTACTTAGACGGAGAAGATTACTCTGACGGAGAAGAGGAGGTAGGACGAGACGAAACCAAGTGCGAGTGGAGAAGGTGTGTATATATAAAAGAGTTTGGAATAAATTTGTACGGAATTTGGAAAATAAAATGGCGCAGCCCTTCTTTAAAAAAAAAACAAATATTAAAAGAGTTTCATTTATAAAATCGCTTAAGTGTAAGAAATATTCAAAATAAAACTTATTCTCTAAAATACACCTTTATATTATCTATTAAAGTTTTAAACCAAGTTATAAGTTATTAATTGATTTTTTTTTTTTACCAAAACCAAAATGGAGGGTTTTTTCTTTTTATGGTTCGTCAAGAGAGAAGTGAGGTTCTTCCCATGTAAGCTAGTCAACTAAATCACCGTCAGACTAATTAAATGATTCACCGAGCCAAAAGTTGACCTAGACCGACCGAGTCAGCTCTGCGCCCGAGGCATTCAGTATGTGCAACGTCAACTTGATACGGATAGACCAGAAATGGCTCGGCGAGTTAAAATACCACATAGCCTATTCCAACCACCACAACCAGACTCAACTTCCTCGGCGGTTTAGAAATGAACTAAAACCAACTATAAATACGGGTCGAGGTCTCAGCGTTTGGCGTCACGTGGGAGGGAGCTCGTTTCAGGTGGAAGCAAAACCACCTGTGCGACCTTGTGCGGCAAACACCGGTCAGGTTCGCTATCCGAACGGGGAGCGATGCGAAAGATGAGATCTTGCACTTCCGCGGCCAGCGCGAGATTCTGGGTGGTGGCGCTGGCCTTGATGGCAGCAGCGTCGTCGTCTCTTGCCACCGCGGATGGCGACGGGAGGGAGAGGAGGAGGACTAGAAGCGGAAGCAAGGGAAAGGAGCAAATCCCTGCTAGGGTTCAAGGATACGAAGGTGAACGCTTCCTATCGGTGCTCTCCTTCCGGCCCTTGCCTTGCCTGCCAATACTCCCAGAAGGTAAGAATTATAGCTCCGTCTCGCCCTTTCTCTGATGCAATTTCTCTCGCTGATATTTGTGAAACAAAAGATTAATGATCTGACCCGATCGAGATCTTTCTCGCGAGGATATCCTATTCTGAATTAGAGAATCATTGTGGCATGAAAATTTCACTAGGATTTGTTTAGATCTCTATTTCTATTACCTCTTAATACATGCACTTCTTTGTTTGCTTCCTCCTCTCATTGTGATTTGTTTTGCTCACACGAATTCCAATTCTTCTCGTTGAATAATGATGAGAACTATCACTGCAGTGAAACTGGGTATCGCGTGCCTTACAAATGCACAGAAATAACAAACATGGAAAAGAAAGGCAACAAAAATAAAGACAATAGAAGACTCGCTTCTATTCAAGAGAATTCCACCATTGTTGTAAAGGAGAAGTTGTTTGATGTCCACAATTACAAGTGGAGAAAGCTTTTGGATGATTACTCAAATCTGAACACAGGGAATGTCAGCTACATTATGTATAGGAGCTTTGTGCCTGTTGCAGTCAAAGAGAAGTTGTCTTTTCTTGGATTCAAGGTAAAAAAAAAAAATCACCATTTTTTTTATCGGCTGCATCCTCACAATCGAAGCAGCCGACCCCACCTAGTGGGAAAAGACTTGGTTGTTGTTGTATCCTCACAATCGAACTCATATTTCTTGTATAAATTGTATGACATGTTGATCTCCCAAACAAGGCAGTATTTGGTTTACAGAATAAGTTAGACATCATAAACAACATTTTATTTTTTTTCATGCATTTTGCTATTAGGTTATACATCATAGTACCTTATGTACACTTCATTTTCCATTTATTGCATTGGTGCAAGGAGAGGTAGTGAGCCAAAATCAATGAAAATTTCACTTAGCAAACCAACCAAAATGTAGATATTCAGAAAGTGCATTCAATTTTGGCTTTCAAATTGACCACAATCTGTATAAATTGTGAGAAGTTGCAACTTTCATTTTGTTGGGTCTTTGACTATATGAATCCTTTTTTCATACTGTTGAACTTCAGTTTAGATACTAGTTGGGCAGCCTGACTAAGATGCAATGGGCCCTGTCCCATAAGATACAACTTGCACAGAAGAGATCTTGCTCATAAACACTAAGCAAAACATCTCCTGTGTTCCAAAAAGATCTGAGATGGAGATACCATTTCATTTGTCCATGGTTTCAGTACAAACTTGCAATCTTCATTTGTCCATGGTTTCAGTACAAACTTGCAATCTTTTGGCTGCAGAATGAGCCTTTGACCTAATTTTGATGTATTAGCATGCAACTTACTTCCATTGCAGGTGATCATGGTGGGGTTAGTACTTATAAGTGGACCTATAGTGTACTTTTGGCAAAAATGCCTAGTAGCAATTCCAGGAGTGGATTCGTGAGGGTCCCCATAAATGCGGAAATGCCCTTAGGTTTTGATGAGTACTAAATGGAAGGCAAGATACTATGTCTGGTGCATGTAGGCACACTTGTTTACTAGCTTATTGCCAAATGCATCTGGACAACTTCTCTGTAATGACTGTCGATAGGGTATTATAAAATTGGCATTTCTTTAGCTTTCACAGATCAAGAATCTGATGCTTAACTACATGTTTGCATCATTTTTCTTATGCAATTATTATACAAATATCTCGTCTCTGGGTTCCCTTTTGTTAGAAAACTTTGCAAATCTGTGTCCAATGAATTCTACATCGAACAGAAGAGTCGAATCCAGAGGAATAATGCAAGAACCAGGTCAGTGGAAAGCAATATTAAGTTAATATTTTGACATCAAATATAGAAGTATCAAGGTGTTCTGTTGGCTGTGTGGCATATCCTGGGGTGTTCCTATAAATATTGAAAACAAAAGAGAGCATGGAAAGTTAACCAAAATTTTGATTTTGCATGTAAAAACCCTTTTTATGTTAGCTAAATTATGGAAAATGCTGCGAACTCTCAGGAAATTATCAACACAATTCCGTGGGGCAAAACTAGGGTTGCAACTCTTGTTCAGCACACGACACTTCAGCATGCGCAGTTGTCAACTGAACCATGATCGATGCTTTACTTGACGAATGTGCACTGAGCAATGAACTCAAAAATCAGGGAACTATCAATGAATTCAACACCCATTTTCCAATAAGGTTGCTCAATTCTCAAAAGTCCCTTTTGTCATTTCAATCAAGATGATGATTTCTTAGAAGTAAAAATACTACAATTGCTACTTTTGACAGCTATATTGTGTTGCAACTTGGCCATTTTACAAACTTCTGGCAACTGCAAGAGGAGAAGAACAAAATCACCACTCTCTTTCACTGGCTTTTGCCTTCTGGTAAGGGAAGACCCAGCCTCTCCCTCAATTCTTCCCCTCAGATCCACAAGCAAGCACCTAACTGTCGCAATCTCGGCTTCAAGCACAGTTTGGCCCTGAAGCCTCCACATAAGCTGTTGGTTGGTCTTTTCTTAGCTTTGTTTTCTGTAGTTATAACTACAGATTGGTATGACGTGCATCAAAGTGCCATTTCTTTCTCAACTTCATGGAAGGGATCATTTCTCCAACCACACCCATTTTATTCCATTCATTCATCTCCTTCTACCACCTGTTTCTTTAACTCGATTCTTTATGATAATAACAATAATAATTTAGGAATGCATAATTCTTATGGGGCATGTGCAGGTGTTGTTGGGAGTTAGTACGAGATCTAGTATTGGTTGTTGAACTTTCTATTGAAAAAAAATGCCAATGAGGAAGCTCTTTCTTAAAGAACTTGTTCGGTCTATATGAATTGTACAGTTTGCTAATCTTTGCTCATCAAACAACAGCTAATATATATATATATATATATATGGTAGAATTTTATCATATTTATCTCCATATCTATATTTAAAAATATCTATATCTAATTATCCGATTACTATAATCGAATTTAAAACTTTCATTTAGGTCGGATGTCAAATTTGGAAGAAATTTACACACGAGGGGCGCTGAGAACACAATCGTGTGTATATACACACAAAAGAATGAAAAATTTACATCCATCGACATTTCCACAGTAGACTCGACGCCTCAAGTCAACCATCTTTATCTGAATGCAAAGCTTCCAACGTGGAACGCAATTAAAAATATTAAGAATCGGTCCAGGTTTAAAATTTAAATAAGTAATTAGAGATAATGACCTCCCATTTCTTTCCATTGTTTTTTTTAAATATAATTTGTTTAACATAATCACACTAATATTTAATTTAGCCGAGCAATGTTAGCCTACCAATTTTACCAATAAATCTTAAATATTTTTTTGATGTAATTTTTTTGATTTAATATTATTTAATTCCTAAATTTTAAAAATAAATCTGATTGATATAATATAACGAGAATTTTAAAAAATAATAAAAAATAAAAAATAAAAAACCACGGACGTGGACAAAGTCCGTACACTAACTCTGCAGCATATAATTATTATAAGATGAACAAACTGATTGATGCAACTGAAGACTTCCAATTAAGTAGCCTCCAAGGCTAATGATAAGTGGTAAGGGGGGATACCCATACAATCCTCACGATGGTGTTTGAATGGCTTGTAATGTTGAGCCACCCATTAGAATCATTTGTATTGTCTGAAGATAACTGTGGTGCTCGAACTACTGAGCCGTCCGTTAAGACTATATGTAACCAACAAAAATTTCCATTTAATTAAAATAAAATTTTGCTAATAATAATAATAATAATAATAATTATTATTATTATTATTATTATTATTATTATTATTATTCGGTTTCTTCCAGAATTGTCAATGCCGTAAGGAGAGGAACGGGCAGATTCCTTAAATGACTAAAATATACATGTTCTCTCTTTTGCAAAAAAAGCAAAAAAAAATCTTCATCAAATTATTTTTTCTTTTGGAAAAAATACATGTCATTTGATTTTTACAAAGTCAAGTTGAGATGGCCAATTAGTTGACTTTATGGCCAATTATAAAAATCTTCGAAATTCATTTTTTTAAATATATATTTTAATTATTTATAGGTGAAAGAAAATCAGACAGGGATATATCCGTAATAAGACATCCATGAGAGATTTCGACGGTCGCTTTCACCTGTATTGGTAGTTGGTTGGTTCCTCGACTCTTCTCCTCCTCTTCTCTTCTTGTGTCTTAATCCGGCCTCCGTCAGCTGACACGCCGATCTCTTTCCTTTTCCCCCTTTTAAATTGTCGATTTTTCTGTGATCCCCAATAGCGTCATCCAATTAGCTAGATCGGGGGAGGAAGAAAAGGAGGCTGCAAAGAAGTATGGCGACTCTCCGGCTCGCCGCCGCCGTCGCAGCCTTATTGGCGGTGCTGATGAGGCCAGCGTCGGGCCGCTTCGTGGTGGAGAAGGAGAGCATCACGGTGATCGCTCCAGAGTCGATCGAGGGGCGGCACGACGCCTCCATCGCCAACTTCGGTGTGCCTAACTATGGCGGCACGTTGACCGGCGTCGTCATCTACCCCGACCGTAAACAGAACGGCTGTATCGCCTTCGACGGCGACCCGTTCAGGTCCAAGTCCAAGCGCCCTGTGATTCTTCTCGTCGATCGCGGAGGTAATCCAAGAATCAATCCATCTTTTTTGTTCCTCTGTTTTCTTTGATTCTTCGGTTCTATCAATTCCAATCCAAGAACCGATCAATTCAGTCTCTACTCTCTAATTTTCCCTCGCCACTTTCTCCAGTCTGTTACTTCGCTTTGAAGGCATACAACGGACAGCAGGCCGGGGCTGCTGCAGTCCTCGTCGCCGACTCAGTAGACGAACCTCTTCTAACCATGGCCGCCCCCGATGAAGACAACGAAAACAGCTACGTCGAAAAGATCAACATCCCCTCTGCCCTCATCACGCTATCCTTCGGCAACAAGCTCAAGGATGCTTTGGCCAAGGGCGGCAGCGAGGAGGTAGTGGTCAAGTTGGACTGGAGAGAGTCGATGCCTCACCCCGACGAGCGGGTCGAGTACGAGTTTTGGACGAACAGCAACGACGAGTGCGGCGATCGATGCGACGAACAGGTGAAGTTCGTTCGCGACTTCAAGGGCAACGCTCAGATTCTCGAGAAGGGAGGGTTCACCCTGTTCACCCCTCACTACATCACTTGGTTCTGCCCTGACGCCTTCAAAACCAGCAGGGAGTGCAAGGCACAGTGCATTAACAATGGCAGGTACTGCGCCCCGGACCCCGAGCATGACTTCGATGAGGGCTACGATGGCAAAGACATTGTCGTCGAGAACTTGAGGCAGCTCTGCGTTCATCGGGTCGCGAATGAGAGCGGGCGGCCGTGGGTCTGGTGGGACTTCGTGACGGATTACCATGTGAGGTGTTCGATGAAGGAGAAGAAGTTCAGCAAGGAATGTGCTGAGGCTGTTGTCACCTCACTTGGTAAGATTCGATCATAATGATCTAAATCCATGCCGCCCTTAATTTGTTTGCTTCTTCGAGTTGATGTGATTGTTCATCAGGATTGAGTTTGGACAAGGTTTTAAAGTGTATGGGAGATCCTGAAGCCGATGCTGAGAACGAAGTCCTGAGCATCGAGCAAGACCTTCAGGTATGAATTGAATGTTAACTGAGTTTCTGATTCCATACAACTTATGATACTGTCTTCAATTTTAAAGGTTGGCAATGGAAGTCGTGGAGATATTACTATCCTTCCTACCTTAATGATAAACGACATTCAGTATCGAGGTGTTCGGATTACAAATCTCTGTTTGTTACACAAAAAAGAAACATACTGACAGAACTTGTTCAAACTTCTTGTCGAGCAGGAAAATTAGAGAGGACCGCTGTGTTGAAAGCAATCTGTGCAGGATTTAAAGAGTCTACCGAGCCTTATGTTTGCTTGAACTCAGGTTAATTTGCATTCTTGTCATGGTTAAAATTACCCAACAATCAATGTTCTTTGGCTTGACTTCACCTTGTTTGAAGATATTGAGACAAATGAGTGCCTCACTTCCAATGGAGGCTGCTGGCAGGACACACAACTAAACATCACTGCTTGCAAAGTACAACTTCAGCTACAAGATTTGATTCTTGCCTCTTTCTAGGAAGATATAATCATCATCAGCTAACACACTTTGTATATTTAGGATACTTTTAGAGGCAGAATTTGCCAGTGCCCTGTGGTAAACAATGTTCAATTCAGTGGAAATGGTTATGATTCTTGTAGAGGTATTTTAAGTTTAATGTCGTTTCGGAAAAACAGATCTTCACACAAATTCTAATGCATGCTGTGTTTCAGCTGTAGGTCCTGGAAGATGTGCATTTGACAATGGGGGTTGCTGGAATGTTACCTGGGATAACCAGAAATTCTCAGCTTGCTCGGTTCTGTCACAATTTCAATTCGTTTTCATTATCGATTCATCCTCTTCAGAAACTTATCGATCCACTTATACATCCAAATTCATGTAGGATTCTCAACTGACTGGCTGCCGCTGTCCAAATGGATTCTCTGGTGATGGCCACCATTGCCAAGGTAATTTCCTTTTGAATTGTGGTATCTAATCTTCTGAACTAGCATAATTCAGTTTCATCTTGTTGTAATTCTCCAGATATCGACGAATGCACGGAGAAGCTTGCTTGTACCTGCCCTGAATGCTCATGCAAGAACACATGGGGAGGATATGACTGCAAGTGCAGAGGCAACCTTGTGTACATAAAGTCCGAGGACACATGCATCGGTAAGAACATTGTTGTATCTTCTCACCATTTTCTTTCAAATAGATTGTGACTTCATATCGTGTGTCTAAATGCAGCCAAGAATGCCTCAAAGTTCACCTTGTTTGTAACACTATTTGTGCTAGCAATTGTGACCAGTGCTGCAATAGCAGCCTATGTATTCTACAAATACAGGCTCAGGGTCAGTTGCCTAACCTCAAATACTTAGTTATCAAACTTGCTTTTTTCGTACCCGATAATTTCGATTCTAATACAATATCCTTTTCATCTTTTTCTTTTTGTAGTCTTACATGGATTCTGAGATCATGGCGATCATGTCACAGTACATGCCCCTCGACAACCACCGCAGTGAGGCCCAACCCTTGAGAGAAGATACAACAATTTAAGGAGGCTAGAGTTTGCATGGTTGTGCCTTAATTCTTCTTGTTTTATCCACAGGATTAGATTCAATGTACATTCACAGGTTAAAAACTATTCTTGATCATACGGAAACTCTCAAAGGAACTTGGATTGCTTCTGTAATGGAGGAATTGCATAACTTTTACAGGTTTCTCGATATATTGGAGTTATGGAAGGTGAAAGAAAACCAGAGTAGTGACTAAAAGGGATTGTAATTTCAGTTAGAAAAGGTTGGATGATATCCATATATGATACAGCGAATAGGATAGGGTCCCCGAAGTGAGAGTTGAAGTCAAGAAGACCGGCTAATGTTGTGGTCAAAGTTAAGGAGTTATCAACACTCGAGGCTAGCACGGTCGCATGGCTCGACCGAGTGGTTCAGCTGATCGGATTGCAAGTCCCCTCGACTCGAAGGAACCATGAGCCGTATTAGTGCAATTTAGAGCTGAGTCCTCTCGGTCTGAATGAATATGATAGACTTATGGTCTGACCAACCTCCCAAGTTCTCAAGGAGGCCAAGTCCTCAGGGAAGTCGAGTCATCAGGGAGACCAAATCCTAAGAGAGGTCGAGTCCTCAAGGCGGTCAACATTCCTTAGCCGACCCAACCTTGTCCGAGAATGTGCTCTGACCGGACTCCTTGGCCGAGCAAAGGCCTAGTCCTAAAGGAGGTCGAGTCCTCAAGGTGGTCAACATTCCTTAACTAACCTGACTCCATCCAAGAACAAGGTCCGACCGGACGTTAGAGGGGACTCTGTCGATCTACCATCAAAGCATATTCAGTGTCCACCAATCCAACGACCTAATATTACTTTTTGGCATTTTATATAACGGTTGTCAGAAAATCAAGGGAATATTTCCTATGCAATCTGTACGAAGGAAGCTTCTACCCTACAAAGCACAAAAATTATAGGTCTATTTTAGGAAAGTTGTCAAAATACTAGAATAGTCGGTCCTTTTTTAGAAATACATCGATATTCATGTATAGAGGAAAATTATCACTATATAAGGGGTATCCTCCTAAAGTCGCAGGCACGCAAGATTAGGCACTCGGATCTCACTACTCATTTTTATTGTTTGTCGCATTCCATTTTTCTCCCGACGACTTGTCTGACTTGAGTGTCTGAGTGTCTGCGCTGGGATCCCTCCCTAGCCCGATTGTTGATATTTTCTTCCCTCTACATTTTTTTTTTACACGCAAGACCGCTCAACACCATCATCCTCCAACCCAATGTCTTTTCACAGTCAACGTCGAAGCTGCCTATCCTGCTATCCATCTTCCTCGATTTCAGACGAGATCAAACTTGGCATGAATCTGATCAGCCTTCCGCCATTGTCCCCATCCCGGCTTACATATCACCGAGCACCGTTTCACACCCCCTTTGATCATATGGGCCGAGTGGAGAGACCCCAAGGATCATCTTCTAAAAATGCACCCGCTCAGGATAATTAGAAGAGGAAAGCTCTAATGGGCAGTAGCTCCTCTGAGCAAATAAGTATGTCATTTTCCCTGGAAATATTGGAAGACAAACTACCAAGCCATTTCCGACCCTTAGCAATTGGGGAGCATGGAGGAGCAACAGACCCAGAGAACCATCTGCTCAAGTTTGAAAATGCAACTATTCTCCACCAATACACAAATGGCATTTCTAACTACCCTCTCCAGCTATGCATAGAAATGGTTTAACCGGCTTTCGACCAACTCCATTTGTTGCTTCAAGGATTTTCACAAGACGTTCCTCCACTACTTTGCCAGCAGCCGATGATACCACAAGACCACACTGAGTTTATTTTTCGTCAAGCAAGGGTCTAAGGAGGCACTAAGGGCATACATTAAACAATTCAATCAAGTGGTCATGGATGTCCCTTCAGCCACCACAGAAATTCTGGTGAGCACCTTTTTCCAAGGTATTATCGATAATGACTTATTTCGCTCTTTAATCAAAAGATCTCCAAGGAACTTCGACCATATACTTGACTAAGCAACTGAGTTTATTAACATCGAGGAGACACAGTCCACCCAGAGGAAGGAGGTGACCACACGACTTCGGCTCCCGCACTCGAGCGCCGAGCATTACCCACTACTCCACATAAAGGGCCCCAGATGGGTCCTCAGCTTCATCATCAAGAACCGCAGTCCCAGGCCATGTAGCATGTGGAGCTTGAGTGAGAAAGATATCCCAAGCCTCCTCAGGGATTCCCGCGACAGTGGTGCACATACCACCATTCAGCTACTCACGACACGACACAAGGGAGTGTTATAATCTAGCAAATTGCTAGAATAGCAATCAAAGATTTCTCTAAAGCACCCCATCACCCAAGTGTCGCGCTTATCAATGACCACACTACTCACCTCGAAGAGACCAACGAGAGGTCGAGCGATGCCAAAGGACACCCCAACCTCCAACAGGTCGGGCATAGGCTCTCACTTAGGTCAAACAAGAGCTCCTAACATGGCAAGATGAGAATCACAATTGTTGGATTGATTTTACGCGAGAGGGGAGAGGGGGGGGGTGAATAGCATTTTACAATTTTCGTAGAGTGCACCAGAAATTAAGACAAAGACAAACACAGAGAACAAGGACACCAAGATTTTTACTTGGTTCGGAGCCTGGGGCGACTCTACTCCAAGGCCCGCGATCGTTGATCGCTTTCGATGGGCAATAACTATCAATCCGTAAATCTTTTTTACAACTTTTAAAGTACAATTACTAAATGAAAAACTATTATACCGACAATACAAAAGGTGAAGAAAGTAGTCGTCAGTTGTCGGAGTAGCAGAACGCAGTTGAAGTATTCGGAGCAGTATACAGGAGCACTGGCTGTTCTATTCAAATTGTTGATCGAAGCTGCTCCCCGAGGTTCCTTTTATAGCCTCTACAGAACTGATCCAGACCCTCGAAGCTTGGGATCAGGTTTGACCTAAAGCGGATCGGTCGACCGATCCCCATATTCGTTCGACCGATCCCCATATTCTCCTCCTCATCTGATCCGCTCGCTCCACCTCGATCAGGTCAACTCTCATCCTCGGTTCGATTGACCGATCATAGGTTCGATTGACCGATCACATGTTCGGTTGACCGATCACATGCTCTGACCCAGTCCACCCGGCCTGATCCAGTCGACGCTCATCCTTGGTTTAGTCGACCGATCACAAGGTCCAGTCGACCGATCCCCTGCTCGAACCCAGTTCATTTGCTGGAATTCTAATCTGCTGCTTAGTGGTTCAGTTGACTGATCTAGATGTTTGGTCGATCGATCCCGATCACTTCTATCCCTGCACAAAAATGTTAGTCTCCTACAAAACAAAGTTAGAACATACTATAATTAAATAGAATATTAATTAGATTCCATCTCACCGAGACCAGAATC
>JBBMJZ010000036.1:5479529-5501059 GCA_037833815.1 Zingiber zerumbet
GGTTCGCCGGAGATCTACATCACCAACCGGAGACAGAGGAGCGTGCCACATCCCCAACGTCCATCGACTCAGCGCTCGAACAGGATCAAGAAGATTCCCGATGTCTTTGGAATAGTTCCTTGTGCCAGAGGTGGACAGATCGTTGTAGTGGATAAAGGTAATTGCTCTAGGATTTACCATAGAGAGCAAAAACCCTCTCCCAAGGAGGGGGACGAAGTCCCCTGGTCCAAGATTCCCCAAACAAGGATTTTCTTCACCCTTTTATATCTTCTCCCAAGCTGTGCAGATCTATAGGTTTACATAGCTCCACAAAAATAGGTTTTTTGACCCTTAGAATAGCTTTTCTTGGGTTTAGTCCTGAATCAAAATTGTAGATCTTGGAATTATCTACATTTCCATAAGTGATTTGATCTGTAACTCGAATTGACCTAAAAGTTATGACAGTTTTACTTTTGGTTCACAGTGTAGGCCGGACTAAGCACGACTCGTGGTGCCCAACATGGGCACCCATGTTCGATTTAGGAAAATTCCCAATTTGACCATGGGTTGTGCCCAGCATCACAGATGCCCATGTTGGGCTCTATTGGGATGTGTTTTAGGCTTATTTTGTTGTTGATTTCTTCAGTATAAATCCGTTTGTATCATAGAGCATTGTCGAAGCGTATTCCTTGATTAAAACTTCACTTTGCTAATCTTTTGAATCTTTTTTCTTCGTGGACGCTTTGTGTTTTCAGTTTGATAATGAAGTTTGATAATGAAGTTTGATGATAAAGCATAGTTAGCTTGTGTTGAGTTTTTTTCCACTCCATTTTTTATCTTTCTTGGCCGTAGGAGCAAACCTGTGTCATGGGACAAGGTTAGAGCATGCTCTTTGCTCCAACTTCACGTCCCAAGTAGATTTATGCTCTAGAAATCACGTCCTATCAATGTAAACAAGTAAACAAGCAGATCTCAAAACTAGAAGTAACAAAATGAAGCACATAGAGATGAAAATGTAAAATATATGCATATAAAATGAGATAAAATGTGCGTCAAATCATAATAAAAACTTATATGAAATTTTCTCATCAATGGCGAGATCGATGACAAAGTTGGCAGCAATAGCCCCAGTGCCCCCAACAATCCATCCCAGGACCAACACGGAGGAAATAAATCACGAATGGCTACTAGTCCTTGTAATAATAACTGATACATGAGAGAGACATTTACCTCAGCTATGCTAGATTCAAATCTCAGACCTCAAGTTGAAAGTACCTCATGTACTAGTCATTAGACCAAGACGGTCAAAGATGACGGCGCATGAGAAAAAAAGAAGGGGTTGATCCCTCCTTTTCCCTCCCGAAAACTCTCCCCCTTCAATTTCCTCCCTTTTTACCCCACATCAGTAACAATAGATCATGTCTTTAGTGGGAGTGGTTACGTACTACTTTGCTCGTGAATGTTTTTGATGTTGATCTTACATAGTCGAGCATTATTTCTAATTGACAAATGAATATTTTAGTGGCAACCAATTTAGTATACTTGGATGCACATCATGAAAATTTTTGTTACCATTTATCGAACAATATGGTGATAGAAACATAGGACCGTGTGCATCTAGTGCACTGAACATGATAGGCATACATCCTAAAATGTATCAATGGAAGCTTTGAACCTTTAAAATGGGCAAGTGCACATTTTTAAGGACATAGATATACCATGTTGAATACAAATTGTGGAAGAGCATGAATGCAGTATTTAAGAACGTTTTTGTATTCCTAAGACATAATGATATTGACAACACAAGAATGTAGCTAGCTTGCATAGTGGTTCTATACTTGCAAACAAGAACGAGTGTTTAAACTTTGAAGGAGCTTAAGAGGTACTAAGGGTGATTAGCCTAAGTGGTTGTGGATGTGATCATAACATTGTGGTTGTGATGGCTCGGAAGTATGGTACATGGTGGATTTCAAATGTGAGGAAGATCAAATGGAATGAAGCAAACTCAAAGAGCTTAGTGCATCTAATGGACTAGAGGCTTAATGAAAGGTATCAAGGTGACCTAGACTGAGATGGACTCATAGGAGTGGAGGATCAAAAGGAAGAAAGAAAGCACGAGGAGCTTGGTGATTTTGATCTACCGGAGGAATATCTATGATGTTTAGACCTAAGGCATGAAGGTTATTCGAGATTACAAGAGTTATTCATAATGGAAATGAGAGTCATACAAACATGAGCTCAACCAATGAGAGAGGCTGACACTTGCACATGGTGTACTTAGACTATAGTTGAAAAGATTACAAAGATAGACTAGCTCTACCCAAATTCTTTAGGGGCAAAGTCACTTAGAAAAAGGAACTACAGCTTGACAATATTTTCACAAAAATTGCAAACATGCGGTGATTTTTTTTTTACCATTTGGACCTTATTTCTTTGATCTAGGTAAAAATTAAAGGACACCCCTGGTCTCATTAAAATGGTACTTTTTCTCAAATATATATATATATATATATATATATATATATATACAAGCAGCACCCGGATATAATTTTTTTTATCTCAAAATATATCTATTTCAATGTTATTTTAACAACTACCATTATAATTTTTTTTATATAATTTAAATATTCAACTCTTCGAACTGATTAATTTTAGAGGTACATAGCCCTATAATTATCTAACTGACCACTAGATAAATCAAGAAACTTTCACACTGCCCATCCAAGCGGCTAATATTCTTATATTTATCATCCCACTAAAAAAAATACATCAAAAAAACTGCAACTAAGATTCAAATTTTAGATGCTTAGTTAACTATTCGGAGGGTCTAACCGTTACAACATAACCCGAGGAGCAACTACAACCATAATTACTATAACATGAGGTAAAATTATTTAATTGTAATCAAAATTATTATATATAAAATAATATTATATCAAAAACATTGTTACGAATTTATCAAATTGCTTCAACTTGGTTAAAATTACTTCAAAATTATTATAGCGGCTATGACATAATTGATTTTGACCGAAGTAAATTTTAAAAAAAAATTGACTAAGTTGATAAAAAAATTTGATATGACGATATTATATATAGTAATTTTGATTAAATTGAGTTGATTTAATTATACTAGCTGAGTTTTGTTACTCACTCATTTATGAGCACATGGGCACCTTTTTTTTAAGTTTTATTTTCTTTAATTTAAATATTAAATCCTAAAAAAATACTCATAAATAAATAAATATGCAGGGTAACATTTCTATTATAATTATATGGTACTATACTATAGTTGTAGCACTATCACGATAGCTACTATAAATAAAAGCTCTGAAATAAAAAATATTTTTGAAATAGAAAATAAACTGAAGCTCTTTAATTTTTATTTTTTAAAAAAATGGGAGAGCGCCCTTAAAACTCTCAACGTTGCCGCATGGAATCCTTCCCTATTGTGTTGCACCACACATTGCCCCAAGTTAATCAATGCAGCAACATGCCACCACTTTCAAGTGAACTCAGAAACAATGCTCCAATAGTTTGATCAAGCCCACCTGACTCCCACCCAACCTTAGCCCCAACTTCAAGCTTAGGGTTGTAAACAAGTCGAGCTGAGCTGAGTTTTAGAGTGTTCAAGCTTATTTGATAAGGTAATCAAATCGAGCGAAGCCGAGTTTAAAATGAACCAAACTTTTGAAATAAATGTTCAAGTTTGGCTTGGTTTATTTTTTATGAGCTTGAGCTTGTTTGAAGCTTGAGGTTCGTTTAAATGTTATCAAGCTCTCAACCCAAGCTTGACTTGAACTTGGTTCATTTAGATGTTATAAAGCTCTCAATTCAAGTTTAGTTATTTGATTAATTATTGAGCTTGATAATTTAAATTTATTTATTCAGCATATTGAAAAGAGTTTTATTAATGAATATGATTCTTGAACATTGTTCATGAACGTTGTTCATGAACATTGTTCACAAACGTTGTTCACGAACGTTAACGAGCTGAACACATATGTGTTCAAGCTTGTTTGTTTAGCTTAATGAGCTGTTCAAACTTGTTTGTTTAATTAATCTTTATGTATATTAAACGAACATAAACAAACTCTAACCAAGCCGAACACCAAATTTGTTCATGAATACTTGATTCATTTACAACCCTAACTGCAATATAGTGTTCCATTTAATCAATTATTAAATTTTAAGATCGAGCTCTAGTTGAATAAATTAAAACAATTAAGATTTTGACTATTTAATTCATTTATTTTGATTTAATTAAGTTTTTGTCCACTCCAATTCGGGAGAGTTGGTGACATGCATTTTTCAAAGGTATTTGTTAATAGACATATATTTCTAAACTAAATAAAGGACTTTATTTTCCATTCTAAATCACACGAAATGTGTATCCCGAAACCCCAAAGATGTCATCTTGACTTTCATGTTATTTTGACTTCGTACCGTTGTGAAAGCTCACAACTGACTAATGGTTTTGTTTAAATCATTGCAGAGTTAAATATAATTGTTCTAAAATCAAAATACTTCTCTCTTTTCTTTCTTTGGTCACCTTAATACTTTGTTTACTCTAAAATATGAATAAAAAAAATCTATAATAAAAATTTATCTTCGGAGAAAAAAAAAAAGAGAAAGAGTGAATTTTTTTTTCTTTTACATGTTTATTTATTTTTACTAGAGGAAGATGGCATAATTTTATAAATAAAAAAAGGGTACATGCGTTATTTGTTTAGATATATGATGTAATTTTATGAGTTAAAAAGGGTACATGTGTTATTTTTTAGTATATAGTGTAATTTTATGAATAAAAAAGGATACATACATCATTTTTTTCCATCAGCGGCTTTCCTTCTAATTTTGATATGATCGATCTTGACTCTAAAATCATTTGTTGATGGATTACGTTTCTCTTCTATCTAAAAATTTTAATAAAGTATACGACGGAAACTTTTCTACTATGAAATTTTTTTCTTAGTTTTATTTTCTATTATCCTAAGTAAACTAACCATAAATCCATCACTTTATATCCTTTGACAGGGGCATGGATAGATAGATCATAAATAAAAACCCACCAAATACTCAAGATACGACGACTTTAGCCAAAGCATTAAATTTCCTCCTTCCTAATGAATTTCATTTGCATTCCATTGTCACAATGAGGCGCACTTCTAATTGGCCAACCATTTTTTGGCTACTTTTCTTGGAATTTACTCACTCATTGATCGCATCGAAGGAGAAGGAAATAACTAAAAGGACTTCAACTGTTCAACACATCTATCAATCCTCAAAGAATCAAGAATGAGACATTCAACCATATAGCTGGAAAAGAATAAGTCAATAATGTAAGGCATATGAATTAATTTGCATGAAGAAAATTTGTGTGGATGTTATACGTTCCATTACATCAAATATGAATATTTTTGCAAAATGCCGTGTACGATCATGTGAATTAATGTATCAGAGTCCATATGGGATCTTAGTTCGGAGTGGTATACAACAGAGAGTGACTAAGAAGGGTTATTAGTAGATATTCGGATTTAGTTAGAGCTGAGCCAACATGTTAAAGGGTTGAGTAGTGGTACTTGGGTCTAATTTTGAATTGATTTGGGATTAGTTTGGATAAACGTGTTGGACTCGATTTGGGGTGAGTTTTCAGTATTTGCACACAATTTGACTTGCTGGTTAGGTTGGTTTGGGACTTTGGTTCAATTTTACTGAATTGAATGCGAATATGTACTAAATAAAAGGATCTAAATGTAAGTTTGCAGACAAGATTAGACAAGTTTAATGAAACTTACTGAATGGATTTCAATGTTTTAATTAGATAAGTTGCGGTAAAAGGGTTTACCATGTTCAAGTTGTGTGTCCATGGGCATGGCCCATTACTTCCATAAAGATGCAAGGGTTGAAAGCTGACGTAGTTACATGGACTTCGAAGAAATGCTTGGAGATTTTTGAAGAGATGATAGATGCTGGTTGTTATCCAGATGGACGAATACCACTGATGAACAATTGGAACAGATTACCACTGTAATTAGATCAATGCATAAAGAAACAAGGAATATATTTGCTAAATGAATAATTTATTGAGAATATCATGAAGTGATCACAAACCATTTAGACAAGCATAGTAGCAAACACTTTCATGGAACATAGTTTATCATCTAGGAAAGTAAACAGAGAAACTAATTGGTACATGATCTCTCTTTGACAGAAACAGAACAATGTTCTCGCAGTGGCTTGCCCAAATTTTGATGATACTGGCAATAAAAATACTGTGAAAAGAGTAACAAAAAGGTCCAAATAGCATGCCTCTAAGATATATGATGAACAAGGTGGCCGATATAACAGTTATCCAGGAGGCCATTTGAGTTGTCTTCCACCGAGCAGATGCAGGTGTAGATGATAGACTGATTGACCTTATAACAAAAAACATCAAAAAAGATTACAATGCTGCTGACTAGAAATTGAGGAGAACGACGATAATAAAGAGGCTCACATGCTTGAGGACCACTGTTAATAACAACGCGGAAACTATCTACGATGCCTTCCTTCTCAGCCACTAGCTTTGCAGCATAAAGAAGATGACCCAATATCTCAGAATGCCTTGGTTCAGCCTAGGAGTAACAAGAACATGTTCACACTTGCACTTGAAACACTATCTTTTGGCACAACAACTATATGATTCTTTTTCACGCGCAAGACTTGGCATATGAAGCAAGACAATGCTCTACTTTCTCTCGACCAAAGTATCATAGAGTTATAGAAGAATATATCTTGATTCTCAAGTGCGAGCTCAATACAGCATTGCCATTTCCTATCTACTACTATGCATGAATTGATAATATAATCCTCGTTCAGTTGGATGCTTACTATGCTCTTGTTAAAGCAAAGACAAAAAACAAGCTTTATTTTATGATAAATAAATGCATCAAAGGATAAGAAAAGTATCATAGAGAAGGCACCTTTCCAAGTTGGGTCAATCCATCCCTTATCTTTGGTATTACCAGAACGTGGACTGGAGCTTGAGGATTAACATCACGGAATGCCAATACTTTCTCGTCTTCATACACGATTGTTGAAGGAATCTCCTTTGCTATTATCTTATCAAATCTAATGAAAACGAGGTACATCATGGGACATTCTTCAATTGTTTAGTTATCAATTGTATCAAAAGATTGTGACACCATGCCTCACTCAGCAAAAAAATGCAGGGTAAAATTAACCAGCGAAGTAACGGAAAAAGAGGAATATCGAATCATACATGGTGGGAGCTCCACTATCTGCAACCTTTGCGGCCGCTATGGCGGCAGCCTCTTCATCAGCATTACGGCAAATAAACCTAACTCGTATTGTGATCGAAAAAAATAAGGTGAGAATGATCAGCGCCGAGAAACAGTGATTGTAGGCCAAGATCTAATCAAACTTGACATTTTGGCCGATGTAAACATCAAACAATCAACTAACGATTCGGTTAAAAAGACAAATGCAGCGTGCAAATCCAAATCAAACAAGAAGTATGCCAATTTGTAAACCTGCAAGAGCGAAGAAAGGCGGGCGATTGGCAGGGGAGACGGACGAAGGAAAGATTTGGGAGGGATTTGGCGACCGCGTGGCCTCGAAATGAACGATAACGCCTGCTCGTATGGAGAAGCAGAAAACCATAAACGATGGGAACAAAGATACGAGGGGAGAAGAGAAGGAGAAAGGGAGGGATTCGTGTACCGAAGCAGGGAGAAGGAGGTGGTCAGCGTGGTGGAAGCCATGGCGCAGCTCCCGAGCGGTAGCGGAGATCTCAGTCACAAGAGTTCATCGCTTTGCGTTGCGGATCAGAGATGACCTAATATATATTTATTTTATGAAATTTCATTTTACTGCCTACAATTTTAAAATGCTAAGATTTATTTATTTTTTTAGCCCTGGATTTTAGGGCAGCGATCGTTAAAAAATATTAATCGTTAAATTTTTATGAATCAAATGAATTAAAAGAGGTGGATATTTGGATTATTAAAAAGTTTTGAAGATATAATTTTATATTTTATAATGAAGAAATATTTGCGTTTGCTAAATTTAGTGTCATAAAACTTGTTCAAAGAAAGCTGACTCCTAGCGGGCCCAATTTGCTGGGCCTAATTCTAAGAAATTCTACATTGACTAATTGGAAACTGGTCGACAAAAGAAAATTAAAAGTTGTGGTTTATCCTCGCGTTCGCACAAGGCACAACAATAGAAGTCATTAGTCTTAATCATCTTTAATTGTAGAGTTTATGCTAGAATTTGCATGGTAATAACACTAATGTTTAATAATACGGTATCGTGTGGGTCCTGCCCCCATCTTCCAATCGCATCGCAGCTGCGTCACTGTTGCCACTTCGCCGCCGCCGCCTGCTCGGGTCAACGCCGCAACGGTAACGCCAGACGAAGACGATTCCACGTGCCCAATTCGTGCCGGCGGTAAAATACTCCGCCGGAGCATCATAAATGTCCCTCGTCCGCGTCATTTGTTGTCCGATCGTGACGGGTTCCGAGGTCTGGTGCGGTCCCAAGTCGGTGTCTCGCGGCCGCATGTACGGTTCCGACTCGGTGTGTCACATTTGCGGATCCGTTTGCTCAGATTAGGATCCGATAAACTTCCCGAAGGGTGGGTGCCGTGCTAAGGTGGTAGGTGTCTGTGTGTCACGTTTGAAGGGATATAAAATGGGCGCCGATCGAGCGGGCGGAGAGAACTAGAGGAAAAAGTCTCGAGTCGCCGCCAACCTCGCTCCTTTATTGCCTCCCTTTCCCCGTCGTCTGCCGGCAGATTAGGGTCTCTTGATACAGATAGAAAAGAGAATAGGAGAAAGAGGGCAATCTCGTCGATGGCCTTATCGTCTCTTCTCAGATCGGCGACTCCGGCGCTTCATGGATCCCACGATCGCTTACCCTCTCTCTCGGGAGCTCCTGGAAAACCTTCTTTCAAGGTCGGATCCCGGAAGTCCTCCCTTCGCCTGTACCCGTTTTGTGTCTTTTTTTTTTGAAAAAAAAAAATCTCCTCATTTTGCCTCAGTAGGTTTTGTTATATTCACTTTATGAGATGAATTCGCGAGTCGATTTTCTTTTCGATAGAATCGCATATTTACTTGATTTTTCATTGCTTTTGTAAGATCTAAATATGTCGCCTTTTTTTTTCTTTGGCTGAGAGGCCATTTCTTTTTTTTTTTTCGTTGTGTTTTTCTTTTGATTACCAATATTTGCTTCATATTCTCCCAGGTATCTTATATACGGAGTTCTAAATCGACAGGCAACAGTTTAAGTATTATTGGATCTTCACTTCCTTCAGGGAAGGTGTGCTCGTTAAAGTAAGTTCCACTGCAGATTTGCGTTCCTTCTGTAGAATTGAATGATCTTTGATCCCTTTTAGCTTATGTTTTCAGGAGATCTGATGCAAGAAGAAATCAGCCTATCAGGGCCACTGCCACTGAGGCCCCTCCTTACGTTAAAAGTGAGTTTTGTCTCTTTCTTGTTTAAGAGAATTTGTAGTTTCGGTATATTTATGTGACTTTATTTGTAGGTTCTTCTGGCGGTGGCAAGACAAAAGTTGGCATCAATGGTTAGTTCAGTTTTAAGCTTTAGCTGTTTAGGCAGATGATTTGTTCTGTCTCCATTCAGCTTTATAGTGATCAATTGTTGAAGTCCTGTATCTGAGAAAGAATTTACTGTCATTATAAAAATATGAAGACTGGATATAGCAATCCATTTTAACTCACATCTATCCTCTGCTTTATGATCTCATTAAGTTTGTCAATGAAAATAGTTATTGCATACAGGTTTTGATTGAATCTATACTGCATACGTACTAAATCTTTGATTTGTTTTATTACCACATAGTGGGGAATAAGGAACATGATATGACTAAAGTTCAATTTCTTTATTACCCATGAATAATATGAGATAGCTACTCCTAATAAAGAGTGGTTTCCATGGGATGGACATTTCCAAGGATGTTAAAGCATTAGATGCTAATTAGTGGATGGTTGGACAGCAAGCATAAAATAGCTCCTTATTGGGTTGATATGATCATATCCTTTACAAAAAAAAGAACTTATTAGCACTATGCTATATCCTTGTTAAGAATCCAGTGTAGTTTGGTTTCATTCCTAATACCTCAAGCTTTTGGAACAATAAGAGTGGATATTACTTATCTTCAAATGGTAACGACGTGTTAGGCGTGTGCTAGTATGCTTACATGTGAAGGGACTAGGTGGTGTGGAAATGTGTAGATCAGTCCTCTGAACAGGTTAGGCTTTCATGTAAATAGCTGTAACTCTAACATAAACCTCTTTGTCATTAGTGCACTACAGAGTTTTTGAGTGGCCAAGTAGGCACTAACGATCCTTACCAAATAATTATTTCCCATGCCTGTTACAACCTCAGATAGATGTGCATCTTCTGTATTCTATCAGCAATGTTTGACTAAACAACTTTGAGCCTTGGAACTTTAATGAATCTTTCTTTTGATCTATTTTTAATATTGTTGCAATCAGTTCATCGCATTGACCATCTTAAGTGTATTGTTAGGCTTTGGACGAATTGGAAGACTTGTATTGCGTATTGCCACTACTAGAGATGATATTGAAGTAGTAGCTGTAAATGATCCATTCATTGATGCTAAGTATATGGTAAGGAAACACTATATTTCATCTTGTTGGATTGATAAAATTATTTAAGATGGAGAAGTGCCATTGATTTCTTGAAGTACAACTGCATAAACAAATATATGATCTATTTCCAATTGTTCCTTCACTCTCCATAACTTTCTCCTATGTATATTCTTGATCTTGCAGTTAATTTCATGTGTGTGTATTTTCCTTTTAATTGGACATGGTCTTTTTGTTGGACTGGTTATATTATATGCATGAGAATATCTATGGATGCTTGTTTTTGCTTAATTCTATAACTTGAGAGGACAGAGATAAATGCAAGACTACACCAAAAAGATGTATAGAGAATACTGACAGATTTATCACTAATTAGGTATCCATAGCTTGTCATGGAAAGAACAGGTGCTATTAATTGTATCTTTCTTAGTAAGCCAGAAATAGAGAAGTTAGAAAGGATTCAGAGGTCATTGCTATGTCATGATTTAATTCATTCCAAGGAACTTAGTGAAATCATACTCGTAACTGATTTCTTTTATTTATTTTTGCCAAATAGCAAGGGTGCAATATATTGCCAAAGAAAGATATTTAAAAAAAAACCCAAAACCCACAAAATCACTATTAAGTATCAATGAACTTCTTCAAACACCATTGATACTATATATATATATATATATATATATGCATTATCATCATCATTTTATCAGTATTAACAATTATGCAATCTACCTTACGTGAATCCATCCAAAACTTCATCTTTCACCTGTTATAAAAAAAATTATATCTGAAAATAAATCTCAACAGAAGTTTCTTCCCTCCGTCAGTATTTGTATGTATATTTTTTATACATATATTAGTATGTATGTATTATTAATTAACAGAAGTGAATTTTGTTTTTCAGGCATATATGTTTAAGTATGACTCAACACATGGCATATTCAAGGGAACAATTAAGGTTGTGGATGCATCCACCTTAGAAATCAATGGGAAAACAATTGTGGTTACAAACAATAGGTATTGCATTTGTTATATTTGGGATCAGTTTGTTTGAAATCATGCCAGGTTTTGTAATTCTTTAAACACTTTCTTCTTGTTGACAAATATTTTCTGTTAAAAGTTCTAATATATGTAAGTGAAACTGTGAAATGAGCCAATGTAAGTGAGCCACATTCTTTATGGCTGGCTGAAACCTGAATATCCAATAAATGAAATGGGTACATGATAATAAGATTTTGGAGGTGCCAAGGCAGAAATATCGAGGTAGAAGCTTCATACCTTGATAGCATTCTAAAATGTAGAGTAAAGCAACAAAAGAAATGGTTTCTTCCATGTATTCCTTCTTTTAATAAATTTGAGATGCATTTTTTCTGTCAAACAATTTGCATTTAATAAATTGAAAATTATACATTTGTTCTCGATTCAATTTAACTAGTTTGACCACTTTGTATCTTAAACCCACTTGACAATAGAGAACTTTTGTTTTTATGTCCAGTATTATTAAACCTCTTAGACAAATTTATTTTGTTCTGAAGGACAATTATTCTTTTTATTTTAGGACTTGAAAGTAGTTGCAGGAAATGGTTATAATTCTATGCATCTGCTAATGCATATATAGAATGCTTAAGGAGAATTAATAATAATATAAATTTTCTTTAGAAATGGGGTGGGGATGGGGAATCCCCGAACCCGTGGGTTCGGGTTCGGAGAATCCCCGAATCCGAAAAAATAAAAACGGAGCAAGGATAGGAATGACAAACCCGCCCCCGCCCCGTTGTCATCCCTAGTTGCAAGTGCTCTCCCCCATTTTTATTACTCTACGTATTTTCCCAGACAAGGACATTGCAAAGAGATTAATCGACAAACATAATACTTATTAAAAAAATAAAAATAAAAAGCCCTGAGACAATAGTATAGGATAAAATATCAATTTTTGAGACATCTAATAATCAAATTTCAACCAAGTAAATTAACAAATAAATTTCTCTTAATAGATAATTAATCTAAAAACACTAAACTGTCAGACCGAACCAATTACCTCAAAATTAGTGTAAACAAAATACCTAATATCAACTAAATAAAAAAAAATAAAAAGAGTAATAGTGACTGCCCTTGCTTTATTCAGGATACTTTGAGGGCCAGGAAAGCTTAAAACTACCTCATAAATTTATGTTACAATGGAGATTGGTGAGCAAAAACAAACATAATTCAAAATGCTAAGCATTTTTGTGTTCTCTTGCTTTGAACATAAAAGCTCGAACCACGTAATGAATACTTACTGCCACACACCGCACACATACATGATGGTACCTGAATCATGACCGCTCACGGAGATGATTCAACAGTAAATAAATGGCATTAACATCTGTGTGAGCATCAAACTGTTATTATAGCTCAAAAATAAAATTGGACAATGACTGTAATCCAAAATAACAGCATAGAGATCTGTCAATAAGGTTTTACCACTCGATATCTACAATATTTGAGCCAGGAAACCTCCTGTGCCTATGGAGGTCAAAGCTTTAGCTGAAGCTTTCTTCCTGTTGACTGATGGTCATGCTGCCACCGCCAGCCCAGCCATACTATCACAATTGTGAATCACTGAACAAGCATGATGGAATCATTTAACTTTCAAGTCTATTCGCATTAGGTGGTTAACATAGAAGCTAGAAAAGATCAAAGGATTAATCAATGATAATCGAGATTTATGTAGGTCTTACCATCATGCCAGCCTCGAATGATGTAGAATCATCAATTGTTCTCATCACACTCTCGGGTGCCTTATGGAAAAGCAGGTGTGCCACAGACCGATCAATGGGATTCGTCTCAGTTTCTATGTCCATATATTCGACAGACCTGGCAAAAACAGCAAAACATTTCAGGAAAAAATGTGAATCTGCAAACATGCCTTTTAAAAGGTTTTAGAAGGATTATAATGAACAACTAGAAATAATTGAGTAGAGTATGTATGTGGGTTGTTACAGAAGTTTTTTTTTTAAAACACCCTAAATATTAAATAAAAGATCATCTTAAAACAGAAGGGATTTATTTTGCCAAGTTTTATTCTTAGATTTAAGTGTACCTGCTTGATGTTCCTGTACCATAAATTCCTGTTCTAAAATCTGCACCTTGAGCATTTGCAGCATCGAATTTGTGTCTCTGTTCTGCACTCCTGGCCAATCGGTATAGGCTGTCTCTTATACAGAGCTTTGTTCTAATATCCAACTGCAGTAAACAAATGTAATTGCATTGAAACATTTACTTACAACCAACATAGGTAGGACAAAAAAAAGAAGACGAAGTAGTTCACTTGCAACTTAATCGATTCTTATTTTAGATAATGTATCAGTGGAAGCCTTCAAGCTCCCACCTTCTATGATGAAGGTGGATTTTCGATCCATGAACTCTGCAATATTCCCCAAGGCCCTTACCAGCTGAGCTACCTAACACCCCCAAGCTTATGATTCATAGATGAATACGAAAGTTTACACCCACATATTGTGAAATAGGAGATTGGGGAGTTGAACTAGTGATCTGAAAGGATGAGATTTGAGAGATGAATAATTGCAATAGTGAATTCGGGTCCAATGGCAAAGATAAGTTTGGTATAGCTGAGCCCAAATAGTAGAACTCGTAACTTTTGTATTGCTTATCACAAGTATAACAAGGGACAAAGTGTGTAAAACAAATAGAGTTGCACAATTGTATAAATAGCAACATACCTGACCTATGGCACCCTGAAGCTGCTGGAATCTGATAATTTTAATAGAAATATCATCCGATAAAACTGAAGCCATGAATGGGTTCTTCCCGACTCCAGAGTCCATATCTGTTCCATGAAACTCTATGTTCATATTTCCTTGGTCATTGTGAATGTTTTGTCCAAAATTATCATAGTGTTTCCTAACTGAATTACCCAGCTCTGGTGGTCCTATGCGTGGTCTACCCGCCATTTCTTCCAGTTTCATGACAGAATTATTTAACAAAGGACAGGGTACTTTCCCCATTCCATGGAAAGTGTTATTGACAACAGGAGCTGAGACTTCAAGTGACGAGGAAATATCTTGTTCACAGTTAGAAATTGTACTGGACGTTGTCCGCAAAAGAAGATCCTGGTACAGAAGTTTGTTGTCCACATGAAAATCAGGATCTAAGGACTGCGTGAAACTTGAAGAGTTTGATTTTGCAAAACAATCTTGCTTTGAATGAAGCTGCACAGGATAAGTTGCAAGACCTGTAAAAGAAACATCATATTTCACATTAGCTATTGTTACACATGGAGGATAAAATGCACTACTAAAGTGTGGAAAGATAACCTTTTCCTTTCACATCAGATGAGAATTGTCTATTTAGTTGCTGGGTTTGGATGTTGATCTCTGGCTGCTCAAATAAGAGAGAGAGAGAGACACAGACAGACAGAGAGACAGAGAGATGTAAGTTAATGTGTATGAAGTTTTAACGTTACTTATGGAGAACATCAAGGTTATTTCAATATACTAATTTGATTTTGTGATAGTTGAAGACTCCCATCTTTCCATGATATTTAAAAATAACTTTCTTTACAACAATCAAACTGATGGCTTGAAGTAAGTTACCATCACAATAGTTTTCAACACAACCTGCTTGCTAAATCGCAGTGATATTATGAACAATGAAATATAAATAATAAACAATTAGAACACAGCTTAGGGTTTATCCTATTTACCTCATGTTCATCCAAATTATTTGTGCTAAATGGTGTTAGAGATGATTTATTCTCGTCCTCTCCACCACCATCATATGCCTTCAAGAACAACATACATAAATTTTAAGAATCAAAATCTCTGCAAAAAATAAATGAATGTAGCTACTTCAGTAAGATATCAAAAGAATTCATCTATAAACCTGTTCTGCGTTTGAGTTGAAGGACTGGTGGGTCAAACAAGATTGCTTATGAGTATCAACCTGTGGTGTTTTGCAATCATGAAAGTGTTGGGTGTTTTCACAATATCCTGGTGCTTTCTCCAATTCTTTGAATTCTAGAGTTGAAGATTCGAAAGCTGACGTCAACGTATCTTCTGGACCAAACATATCATTTGAGGAAGACATCCATGATGGTCCATCTGTATTGCTCCATTGTCCAAATGTGGGATCACAATTTCTACAAGAGAAACAAAATAAAATGAAAATGATGGCCACTACATCAAAATTAAAACTTAAAGAATAGAGTTGTGGTATAAAATACCAATTCTGACCTACCTGAACATTTGATCAACGTCCTCAAAATTGCTGATATCTGACCAATCGTAATACAGAAGATCATTTTCTTGATCATTGTCATTTGCAAAAAAAGTAATTTGGGAGTGGACTGAGCAATTATTCTCAAATGACAATTGGCAAATGTTCGTTTCTTCCTTAGCATTCCTACTTGCATTAGGATTGCTTGAGCAGCACAACTTGTTTTGTGAAGCTGTATTGTTTTGTCTGAGATTAGGCCCTTCACAATCCCCTGGCACAGAAAGAAAAGACCCATAAGTAGAGAGAGGGGTAATCTGAGGGTGGTATGCAATCTTGATGACAATATAAGGGACAAACCTTTCACTATACTGAAGCTTTCATTTTCAAGAGAAGGGCAAATAATTGTCCCTTCTTTTTTCCAAATGGAATGTTTGTTCTTTGGCATGTTGTTCCCTGCATTATTTCCAATATCGGTCTCTGTACTTTGATGTGTAACAATGAAGTTGCCTGGTTCTAGGGACCCTTCCTCTTGTATGCTACCTCCATCAGACAATCTACAGTTGTTGTTCTCACCAATATTACCAAAAGCAATGTCTTCAATCTGGATAACCAAAGAAACATCTTACATTACCACTATAATTGGACAGCAAAACAAACTTTCTTTAGATAGCAGAAGATAAAACTTGATAACATTTTCCTTGGAGTTAATGTGGATACAAAAGCTACAAGCAGAGTTGCTCTTTATGGTAATGAATCAATCTATCATAAATATAAAGAAAACAAGCTAGTATAGTCAACATAGAAACAGACATTTATGATATTATTAACAACTTTAACATTGCAGATTCCTTCATGGTATTTGTTATTTCTTGTCAAGATAGCAATTCAAAGACTACAGTCACAAGAATATGATTGGTACTCCTGGGTTTCCAAGTTCAATGCGCTATGCCTATGTGGCTTCTCCATGATGGCACCATATGTTCCAAGATCCCAACCCAAGGAGCCAACCTCCTGAGTTGGGTCAGTACATCAACATCTATAGGCTGACCTCCTGAGTTCTCAAGCTTTCTGGTCCGAGCTCTCCAATATGAGCTCTCTAGTCCCAGCTCTAACTCGAGTTCTCAAGCTCCTGAGTTCCCAAGCTCTTGATGTTCTCCACATGGCTAATCCTAGGAATGGTCTCCCATCCTACTTGCTTTTGGCCTTACAAGCCATACCTGTACATGGCCCACATGCCGCTTATTCCTGGAGTCCACGCCAGACATAAACATGGTGCCTTGCAATTGCAAATCATACTTAGGCATGGCACATTGAAGTTACAGGTGGCATGCGGGTATGGCCTTCCACCAACCTACACCTATAAATAGTCGATATATCCACTGGAAAAAGGGGTTTGTAATCTCAGCCACTCTAGTGCTGCTTATATTCTCTTTGTTCCACTCCTGCATGACTTAAGTATCAAAAGAGCTTTACCGGACAACTCTGGTACCCTTTGACGCTCTTTCTAGTGTGTGCAAGTTGGACCTCTCCGACTTTGGTTGGACAACCTCCAACTCAGCAGCCTCAACATCTTCTAGCCTTCACATCATCATGGTCTAGTTCAGCATCCAACCTCAGATTTCAATCGCATCAATGAACTTATGATGTTAAAAGTCTCAATATTATACATATAATCTTTCCATGCCCTTGTGGAAACAGGAATACAGAAAAATAGATAACATTATAAAAAACAAGATGAAAACTTCAATTTGTGAATTTTCTACTGGTCGTTTCATAAAAAAAATAGCAAATTTTCAACCAAAGGCAAATACTTATGTTCAGACAAATTTACAAAGAAACAAGAAATGACTATTGCCACAGAGATCAAAGAGAAGCATAAACAGAAGCTCAAAACAAATGATTGCTGATGTAGATGGAAGAAAATTAATGTCAAAGTATGCAACTAGCTACTAGTATTGCATATTATCGGTTTACATCCAACGTCCAATGAATTGAATGTTAGAATTTTGGGTCCATGATTGTAATTATAAATGTCTAATGTCATCAATTAAATAAGTCATAATTTAATGTGATCAAATTTATGATTAAGGAATATGACTTAAGGGTTTAATTGTTATAAATAAATTAATGTGGATACCATGTGCAATTTTTAATTTGTTGAGGGGCCAAATTAGAAATAGACAAACTTATGTTTCTATAAATAAGGGTTATCATCCCAATTTGCAGACAATGCTTTTGTTTTGTTTCCTCATCGACAAAACTCTCTAGATACTAAGGAAAATCTGCAAATTGAAGATCTTGCCCAGAATCGATTGCATACTATGGATTCTGGTACGCTTCCGTAATTTTATTTATCCAATTTATAATTCTTAAAAATTGAATAGAATGCATAAGTTTTGTATTGAGATTTCTCAACCCAATTTTATTATCAATTGGTATCAGAGCCTCCTATTCCAAATTCTTAGGAAAATAATTTTTGGGTACAAAGTTTTATCTTCGTGTAATTTCGGTTTTGGTTCATGTTGCGATTTTATTTTATCATCGCGATTTTCAGCACTGTTATGTGTCACAACCGGCTGGAAAAATTTGCGATAGCATCGCAACTTCCACCGGAGAAGGGAAAGCGTCACAGGAGGTTGCCTGCAATCGGTTTCCTGGGCCGGCGATGGCGTCCAGGATGGCAGACAACACGCTAAACACCGCTTCTCGCGTTTTCTACTCATCACGAGCGAGCGCCGGTGACCAACAGGGGGCCACCGGCAACAACTTCGTGCTGGAGGTGGTTTTCTGGGGCAGGATAAGGCGTTACAGTTGGTCGGCGAGTTGGCTGTGGCTGCCTCTCGCTGTTTCTGTGCAAGCAGACGCCAGCGTTCCGACACTGGAAAAGGCCGGCGACTGCCTCGGTATACCGTCGGTTGGCTGTCGTGGTCGACAACCACGGTTGTGGTGGTTCGTGCGGCGTGGAGGCGTGCGGCGAAGCAGACGAAGAAATAACGGTTTTGGGAAGATGAACAGTTGCGTCGTGGGAGAAAATAACATGGTTTCCAATAAGGGATTAAAAAAACCACGTTTTATTGTGCGGTTTGGAGAGCAAATACACTACCACCCATTAATTTCATAATTTTTTTTAAGAATACTACACGTGGTAACTTAATTCCTCATTTGCTATAATTGCCCTTATGTTATCCCCCTTAATAATCCATTAAAATTATTTTATAATATAATTTTATTGGATTATAAGGGTTCTGTTAATATCTATTATTTAAATTAAATTAAATTTGAATTATATGTCACCAAAGTGACCTCTATTATTTGAATTTGATTTTATTTAAAATATTGAGGTATTAAATAAAGTGTAAATGTGTATATTTATGTGAGTATTAATCAGCCCAAAGGAAGATTTATACTTAACAGATTATACATTTACTTGTGACAATAAACACGTAACAATTATAAAGTTTTATTTGTTATGTTTCATGCATATAATAAATTGATCCAAAGATAGGTTTATTATTTGTCATGCATTATTGTTAGTATTTGATTATTACAGCAAGAGTACCACTTGCAAATAATATTACTGTCCAAAGACTTGATATTGTTGTTGCACTAGGTATCTTTAAATGGAATTTACCATTTATTTTAATTGATTCAAAATGAACATGTTATTTATGTTATAATTCTTGTATTCTCTTTTCAACAAATGTTCCTACTATTTCTGCTAACCTAAGTTTAGTGTCGATCCCTAATGGTATAAATTTTAAGGATTAGAAGGAGAACATTTTAATTGTTATTGGCTGCATGGATCTAGATTTTGTGCTTAGGACAGAGCAACTCACTGCTCCTACAGATATTAGTTCCTCTGAACTGAGGGATGAGAAGTGGGATCGCTTTAACCGCATGAGTCTTATGATCATCAAGCGCGGCATACATGAGGCTTTTAGGGGCGTGGTGTCTAATAGTGTCACCAAAGCTAAGGAATATCTCGATGAGATTGAAAAGCGCGTTGCCAAAAGTAATAAGGCAGAAACAAGTACAATTCTGAAGAGCTTGATTTCTATGAAGTATAAAGGCAAGGGAAATATTCAGGAATATATCATGGAAATATCCCACCTTACATCAAAATTGAAGGCACTTAATCTTGAACTGTCAGATGACATGCTTCAGCATTTAGTGCTTATATCTCTTCCGATCCAGTTCAGTCAGTTTCAGATCAATTATAACTGTCAAAGGGAGAAATGCTCTTTATGAGCTCATTTCTTACTGTGTTTAAGAGGAAAAGAGGTTGAAACAAAACAAGGCTGAAAGTGCCTATTTGGCAAGCACCCCTAAATATAAGGGCAACAAAATAAATAAGAGGCTACTAAAGGTCCTTATGTGAAGAAACAAAAGCAGGATCATGACAAGAAAGCTTGTTTCTTCTATAACAAGCCTGATCATGTTAAGAAAGAATGTCCTAAGTACCATGTCTAGCGTGTGAAAAAGGGTACATTTTTAAATTTGGTTTGTTCTAAAGTAAATTTAACTTCAGTACCTAGAAACACTTAGTGGTTAGACTCTGGTGCTACTACTAACATCAATGTTTCAATGCAGGGTTGCTTGAGTTGCCGAAAGTCAAGTGATACTGAAAGATGCATTTATGTGGGTGATGGCAAATCGGCTAAGGTGGAAGCAATAGGGCATTTTAGATTGTTGTTAAGCACTGGTTACTATTTAGACTTAATAGATACTTTTGTTGTACCGTCATTTAGACGGAATTTGGTTTCTGTTTCTCATTTGGACAAATTAGGTTACTGTTGTTCGTTTGGAAACGGTCAGTTCAGTTTATCTATTAATTCTACTGTTGTTGGAACCGGTTCACTTATAATTTATGACAATCTATATATGCTTGATATAAATGTTTCTTATACTGAAACTCTAAATGTGGAATCACGTGGTACTAAGTATAAATTTAATAATGAAAACTTAGGTGCATTATGGCACAAACGTTTATGACACATCTTTAGAAATAGAGTTGAACGACTTATATCAGATTGAATTCTACACTCCATTGATTTTTCAGACCTAAATGCTTGTGTTGAATGCATTAAGGGCAAACAAACTAAAAGAAAGAAAGATAGTGCATATAGAGCTATAGAAGTATTGAAATTGATACATACAGATGTTAGTAGACCATTTCTAACACCTTATTAGAATGATTAATAATATTTTATATCATTCATTGATAATTATTTTTGATATGCATAACTATTTCCTACTACCCCATAAAAAATTGAAGTGGTTGTAGTCTTGTAGATACATGGCATCTGATTCAAAGATTTGCACAGAGAATGAAGACAAGGTTAATTAGATAGTATCTTCAAAATTTTCAAAGGCCAACTAGTTTTTTTTATCATATTATCAATTTATTATTTTCTTAATTAATTACTTGAGATAAAATCTTGATCACAGCTCAAATTCAACTCATTCACGTGTTGCTTGCAAATCTTGAGAAAATCTGAACATGGTACCAGTTTAATTTTGATCCGGTGGTTTGGGGGGTGGGGCGCCCGGTCGTATAGTGGTCAACGACACTGTGGAAGTTAAGGTCAATAGTTAATGACAGGGGTTCAGCCGAGCGACACCTATAATTGGCCGATCGGCATAGGAAGTGTCTGAACCGACGCTACGACAGCTCGGCAAGGGTCGAATTTCCGACGCTCACGA
>JBBMJZ010000036.1:5511902-5524823 GCA_037833815.1 Zingiber zerumbet
AGAGAAGATTTCCAAACAAAGAAGAGTATTTATGTTGAAAGTAAGACAAAGAGTATGAAAGTGCATAGACAAAGCATGCGTAAAATATGTGATTGCGCATCAAAACATATTAAACAAGTGCATATAATCTATGCACATCATAACACTAGCACCTGAACTTCTCTGCGCTACCTCTAGCTCATCATATTTTGTCTTGTATTGTAATAAAAAATTAAAATAATTTCACAATAACAATATTTAGGAACACAAGAATATAAAGTTAGAGTAGGCACATAACTAATAGAATCTATGTTATAAATTAAGATCTAAAATTTATCCAAACATTGATTGCTTTAGCTCTCTCCCCGCTCCAAGTCTTTGTCTTTTTTTCTGAAATGAGTATTTATAAATGCAAGCTCCTTCTCCATATCATTGGTCTAAAAAGATGATTAGAACTAATTAAATAGTGTGAAATTATTTAAATAAATAGTGAGAGAGTTAAAAAATTACCAATCTGCATCTATGTTTATTGATATTGATAGATTCTCCCGCATATGTCCCAAACATGTATCCAAAATTAAAAGATTAATTTGTTTTATTGTGGTGACTCTGTTATTTACACTCCTCAATTGTCCAAAAATTGGAGATCCTAGTCTAATTTTTCTCAGTGATGAATGGTGGTTTTTCTCCTAGTTTTAGCATGATTTAGTACATGCTAGATGTGATCGCCACATTTTTTTTGAAACCCCTCTTTATTTATAAATCATCACTAGGGCCCCAAGTGAATGACCATTGCAATAGAAAAAAATAATTATTTATATATTCACTTTTATTTAAGATATAAAACTAATGAGATATATCCTAAACTCGCTCCACCGAAACTCTCTTGTCGGTGCTAGAGTGCTTGTATAAGTCATCGAGTCCTCTCTCCAATGGTTATTTATGATTCTATTAATATCATAAATAACATGTACAGAATTATCAAACCTAGCATAAAGTTACAAATAAAAAATGTTAAATAATTAAGATAGTTGAAAAAAAATATATTAAATTTACTGATGAATCTCCATAAGGGACTATAAACTCTCGAGTGTTTGACCTCTCTGCAACTGAGTGTTTGGAAGGAATATGATTGGGTACTGGTGACTCAAGTGGTGAAGGTACTAGCAAAGTGAATGGGAAAGTACTGGCTATGGTGCATGGGAAGGTAATACTGGAGGTGTATGTGATGATCCTGCTTAATCTGGGGGGCGTAGGTAGAGTGTCTCGTGGTGTATCAGACTGGCCATGAGGCCTCTATCTATGACCATCCCATCATAAGATATTTTAAAAATTCAAAAATAGGATAAATACAAATTTGATACATAATGAAGAATATAAAAAAAAACTTACCATATTTTCTAAGAAATAAGAGAGTGTATGAACCTTGGGATGATAAGATGTCACCTCTAATGACCTATAGAAAAAAATATAAAGCATTAATAGATAAAATATATAAATTTAAGAATGAGATATTATATAGATAATTTTGTAACTAATTGAGATAGATAAACTAATTGAGCTATGAGTTTTATAAATTTATAGATTAAAACTAAATTTACTCATAAAAAGTGGTATCATGTATGAAAATAAAATATCATAAATTTTATTATATTAAGATAACAAAACTTACCCATCATCAAAAATCAAATGCCTCATTGTCATTCTTATCCTTATCATTGTTATCGTCATCCTCTTTGTCCTCCTCCTCCTCCTCATTATTATCATCATTTTCATGAATTTCACTTGCATCCACGTGTAAGTTAGATCCTATTGTATTTGATCCTTGTGTCTAAGTGTGCAAGAACTTAAAAACATAGAAAGTCGGGCGAAAGATACAACAAACGAGAAAGATGACACGAAAAGAGAGTCGACGGGCTCGGTGCATCCGAGAGATGAAAAACTACGAAAGAGTATACCAGTGGATGAGAATGACGCACATGGTGCTTCTAAGGTATGAGAATCCAAAGCAGAAGATTGCTCGAGGAAAAGGTCGGAGTTGGGTTCAGATGAGCTCAACTCTAGATGGCTAGAGAAATCACCTAAAGCGACTAGAGCAGAAGCCAGACAAGTCAACATAAAGTTGACTTGTCCAGGCTCCTAGACCAAGTCCAAGTGCCCAGACTAGGTCCAAGCTCCTAGATTGCCTTGGGTCAGCATAGGTACCCTTTTGGAGAAGTTGTAGCGAGGATAAAGTTTGGGTTCATGTCAGCAATAGTCCAAGTGTCCGGACTTGTCCAAGCGCCTGGGTACTAGAAAAATGTTATTGACGAACCATTGAAGAACCATTGCGAGCAAATAAGATGCACTGGTAGGGGTTCTTGGACTTGCTCTAGGCATCCGGAGTTGCCACATCAGCCAACAGATAAACTTAATCAGTAGGCTATAAATAGAGCCCTGATTCAAGGAGTTTAAATAACACTTTTTCTGTACTTCACTTTCAATTTTGGTTTTTGATTTGTGCTCTCAAACATTGTACGAGGCTTCTCCGCCTCCAACTTTGCTCAAAGAAGGAAAGATTTTTCTAGTGCTTACACTTCCTTGGATTATCAACCTTTTCGGTTGCAAACCAAGTAAATCTCGGTAGCCTCATATTCTTTTATACGCATTTTCTTTGTTTATTTATTTAGTATTTTTCTAATTCAAGTCAAAAGAATGAGAAGAATATAATTATAATTTTAGGGCAATTCACCCCCCTCTTGTTGGTGGCACCGAGACCAATAATTGACATCAGAATCCAACCACCTTAGAAGGACTAAACACTGACTGAAGCAATAAGATGATAGCCAGTTCAAGCATTCATCCACCGAAGTTCTAAGGATAATTTACGCTTTGGAAGTACAAAATGGAGGTATACTTTAAAATTGATTTCGATATATTTCTAACATTGAAAAATGATTTTGAAGCACCTAGGGATGAGTCAGATAACAAAAAGAGGAACACCTCTCGAATAAAAAGTAGTAAGTTGACTTTGTGGCCAACAACAAAGCATAATTCATCTACTAACCATACACCGCCTCAAGAAGTCAAATAAATAGGTACCTATAACTCTGCCAAAGATCTATGGGAGAAATTTTTGGAGCTGCATAAAGGCACCTCGGAGGCCAAACTAGCAAGACAAGACATCCTCTAGAATCAGCTAACAAACCTCAAGATGTACAAAGGAGAGAAAGTGCTCAACTCCATGTGAAGATCAAAGAACTGATCACCCAACTCAACAACCTCAGAGAATTGATAACAAATCAAGACTCAATCCAGTACGCACTTAATGCCTTTCTTAGAACACAGGAGTTTTCATCCTTAGTAGATTCATACTACATCTCTAAGGACTTGCAACTCTAGAATAACTATTTTCAACTTTTGAATTACATGAGTCTAGATGTGTATGAGTAATAAAAGAAATGGAGATAAAATAGAACCTAGTACTACAAGCTAGAAAGGATGAATCAGACTCAGAATCACCCCTCGACGAAGGCGAAGAAGCATTTATCGTAAGAAAGTTCAAAAAGCTTTTTAGATCTAACATATTTAATAAGTTGCAAGCTAAGAAAAATCCAAGGGGCAAAAGAAAGATTAAATGCTATAACTATGATGAAGAAGAGTATATCAAGGATAACTACCCAAAACTGAAGGAGAATGACAAGAACAAAAGGCCAACATTAATGAAGCACAAGAATCTTAAGGCGACGTGGTCGGAGAATCACCCATTCGACAAAAGCAGTAACTAGACTAGTCAACTTTGTGTTGATTTGTCCAAGCGTCCGAACTTCAACCGATCAAACCAACTCTAGGCGCTCGGACCACCTTGGTACCGATTAGGGCGCCTCTTCGAGCCATTGCAGCATCGATAGAACTTAATTCCATGTCAACAAAATTCTAGGTGCTCGAACCAGTCTAGGTGCCTGGGCAATGATAAAGTTTTTATCTTCAAGCAGTTGTGAAACTAATAAAATTATACCCCTCAGAGTGCCTGAATCTAGTCTAGGCGCCCGGAGATGCCACATCACCAAAATGACTAGTTCAACCAATAGGCTATAAATAGAACTCTAGTCCTAGGAGTTAAACACAACACTTGTTTATGAGCTCTATACTTCCATCTCGTTAATTCTGCTTTATAATTCTATGCTATCATCATCTATAAGAGGCTACTCCACCTTCATTAAAGGAGAACTACTAGTGAGTTGATTCTTGCCTTGGATTAACAATCTCCCTGGTTGTAACCAAGTAAAAGTTCTATGCCTCTTCTTTATTTTGTTTTATGTTCAATTAACTTGTGTTTGTCTTTGCTAAGATAGATAGCAAAAAAATTGTCTAATCTAACTTGCAAGCTATTCATCCGCTCTAGCTGATGGTACTAGGACCAACATGTGGTATTAAAGTAAGGATGCTTTAGAAGGACGAATCATCATCTAAAACATAAATGGCCGGAGCAAACATCCATCCACCAAAGTTCGAGGGGGACTTCATAAATTGGAAAAAAATGGAGGTATTTTTTTAAAATTGACTTTGATATTTTATTAAGTATTAAGTATGATTTTGTAACACCCATAGATCAACACAGAGCTAAAAAGGAAGAACACTACTGGACCAAGAAGGAGCAAGCATACTTTGTGACCAACGGTAAAGCAGAATTTCATCTGCTCAGTGTTTTGCCTCCCTAAGAAATTAACCAAATTGAAGTCTATGAGTCAACCAAAGAACTTTGGGAGAAGTTCCTAGAGTTGTATAAAGGAATCTTAGAGACAAAGCTAGCAAGAAGAGAACTACTCCGAAATCAACTTAGCAATCTTTGACTTGAAGAAGAGGAAATGGTTGCTCAGCTACATGCTAGACTCAAAGAACTGATCATTAGAATCATCAACTTCAGAGAGACGGTAACAAATTAAGACTTTCTCTGATACAGCCTCAATGCCTTCCCAAGAACCTCGGACTGGACATCCATATTAGATTAATTCTATATTTCTAAGGATCTTGAGGTAAGTACCTTAAAAAGTCTATTTTCAACTTTAGAATTACACGAAACTCGATGTATAGGTCTAAGAAATAAAAAGGAGCCAACTTAGAACTTATCTTTCAAATCTAAGAAGATCAAGTAAGAATCAGACTCCTCACTTGACTTAGATCAAGAAGCATATATGGTAAAGAAGTTCAAAAAGTTTTTTTATATCGAATAAGTTTAATGAGTTGCAGGCTAAGAAAAAACCAAGAGACAAAAGAAAGATTAAATGATACAACTGTGATGAAGAAGGGTACATCGAGGACAAATGTCCAAAACTAATGGTGTAAGGTAAGATAATTAAATAATAAGTGATATTGGAGAAATAATCTTATGGAATTTTTTAGAAAGTTTTTAGAATTTAAACGGAGTTCATATGACATATTTAAGGGGATGAATCTATTTGGCTTAGATAAAGCCTGTTTGAAATATCAGTTAAGTTTAGAGTTGATTGAGAAATTAAGTTAGGTTTTGATTGATTAAACCTAAGCATAAAGGTGGAATTACTATGACCTACATCTAAATGAACCGTTTCCTCTCCATCTCTCTTGATTCATCTCCGTTGCCAAGTTCGCTTCCTCTTGATCTCTCCATCGCGCGTCATCGCCGCCCATCACCGTCCATTCACGTGGGACCAGGTGGTGATGCAACAACCACTATTGTAATGGGAGGCAACGATGTCAGCTGTCGTAAGAGCTGTGGAACCCCTCCACTGTCGGAGCCGTGCCCTAGCTTCCTATCATCGTGCCGCCTCATCCAGCTCACAATGATACAAATCCTTTCTCTTCTTTTCTTGAGCTCTTTTGAGCCGGTGCCTTAGTGTCATTGCCACTCTTCTTTTCCTCAGTTTGGCACCACAGCAAACACCGCCAGCTGTGGCGCTAACCATGTGCCACCATCGGAGCACCTTCTACATCATTCATTCTACCCCAAACAAATCGATGACCCCTTTTGCTCACTGTTGTTGCCTTCAGCCTTGGTGGCACAACCTACCACCTAGTTACCGGGAGTTAGTTTCTGTAGGAGTTAAATCTGTTGACACAGATATGGGGTAAATCTAGAGAATTAAGCATGAATTAGATTTCATGGTCAATTAATAGATTCGATAATTGAGATATTTATGTTCATTTACTTGGCCAACCACCATAGCTTTGACCACTATTTTTGGCAGCAAATTTCTCCAACCATGAGTCAATAGCAGTGCATTCAGATTGGGTAAGATTGGTTCATTCAATTCCCTATCACGTTTAGTAGTTGATTCAATGGATTAGACAATGGGTTAATTATCAGATTGATGGGTTAGAAAATCAGATCATGATGTTAAATTGGATGTTAGATCAAATAGTAAATGAATTGGACATGTGTGATTAAATCTTATTATTTTTAATTAATAGTGTAAATCCATGATTAGTAGTTGATGATGTTAATTGGAATTTGAAGGGTGAGTTTTGGAGATGATTCTTGTATAAACCTAATCTAATTAGGTTATGGAATAGTTAGGATTATTTAATCTAACTTGATTGTGAAAGGATTAAGGTTAATCGATGATCTAATTTAATCTAATTACTGGGATGAATTGATTATGATTGATAATGTGGTTAACCCTAATTTGATCAATGAAGTAGATTAATTGAAGTTAAATAATGTTTAGGGTTAACTAATGATCATTTTGATTAAAGTTTCCTAATTGAATTTTAGATATTGGTTATTAGCTAATTGATGCATGATGGAATTGGCTAAACTGTATAATTTATTACAAGAATTTAATTCGAGACGAGCACTTCGACGTGAGAATTGTTTTGCTCGATCTACACTTAAGGTAAGTACTTCTTTCTTAGCCTCTATTGTTCTTTAAACTTAGTACATCATTATTTTTAATTAATGAATTAGGTTATTTTACCTTAAATCTACTTGTATTTATCCATGTTTGATACTAACATACTTGACCTTAGAGATGCTCTAGTTATTTCTTATATAGTCTTGACTTTGGATATCTATACTCTATAGAGTATGTACATTTGGAGTATGTACTATAGGAGATACCTTGTTGACTGAGTTAATATGTCGATTATGCATATGATGTTGAGTGTACACATATTTGGTATATGTTATAGGAGTTATCATATTGACTGTCTATTTGTATGTTGTGTGCACACATATCTAATGTATACTATTAGAGAAATCATGTTGATTATACCTATATTGTATGTGTGCACAATTCTGGTATATTCTATCAGAGGAATCATGCCGATTATACCTATGTTGGGTAAGCACATATGTCTGATGTGATTATTGGATGTATCATGATGATTATACCTATGTTGTAGGGTGCATACATGTCAGGTGTGAACTATAGATATTACTACTTACTGTAGTTGTTATTTAATGGACACTTGCTTGACCTATCTTGTAGCGCCCAAAACTAATAATCACGTTTTATAATGCGAATATTAATTGAAATTGTTATATTAGTTACTTGATTAATAGTTTGAAATAGTAGTCCACTATATTTATTTAATATAATTAATTAGTTATAAATATTATTAGCAATAATATTTCTAATATATTTCGGTGATCACAAAAGAAAAGAAAATTGACATATGATATAATTCCATAAATGTGTATAAAAAAATATGTATATGACACATGATATAAATTTTTATTAACTTACTAATTAATTATTAAATTTAGATTTATATATATAATTAAGATAATTATACATAATCCAAATGTCATATTCATCTTGTACAAATTAATTAGGGAAAGGATAATGCGTACAAGGAAAAATATAAATATATATAAAATTTAATTAAAAATGATGTGTATATAAAATTATATAACCCATATATATAAATTTTTATATAAAATTTATATGACTTAGTAAATAATAACTCATGTGAATAAATATATACAATTTTATATAACTCATGTGAATAGATTTTCATAAGCTTTAGTATTTAGATAACAATTTAGATAACATATGAAAATAAATTTTTATAACTTAGTATAATAAAATTTATAAAGACTCAGTGTATAAATTTTTATAGGCTATTTATCTAATCAATATAGAAATAAAATATAAGATTAATATATTTATATAAACATAAAGTAACACACACACATATACACATATATATATATATATATATATGTGTGTGTATATATATAGGAGATTTGATTCAATATCAAATTAATGACTAATATAAATAATATATTATATATATAATATAAATTTTATGAAACGTGTATATTTAGAAAACTATAATATGTTAATTATTATGTATACATGATATATATATGGAAATATATAATTTTATTAAAGATTAAATTAATGACATTAAGAAACTATAATATGAATTAAATATATTACCATGTAAATCTCACATAGTTGTGAAAAGAATTCTATGGAGTTCTATAGACTTTTTTGTAAAACTTTTACAGACATTTATAAACTTTTTCATGGAAACTTATGGATTTATGAAAAAAGAAATTCTATTCGCTATTGTATCTCTCCATGCATTGGCATTTGCTTATTGTTGTTCTTGAATATCAGATAATTGATCAAAACAATCAACACCATGAACTTGTTCTGATAAGGATGATGAAGCTTCATTATCTGGTTCAACTGGAAATTCATCAGAATGATACTCCTTGCGAAAAAAATTATACAATCCGACACAAGCCAAAATAAGTTCGATTTGTGTAGTATATGTAAATGGAGGAGCTGTTTTGAATATTTTAAATCGTGATTCTTAAATATTCCAAATACCCTCTCAATGACGTTCCTCAAGGAGGCATGACGAAGATTGAACAACTCCTTTTCATTTTCTGGGTGACGACCTTGGCCAGTGAATTCCTGGAGATGATATCGTACACCTTGAAATGGAGCCAAAATTGACGCCGATTCGGATATCCACCATCAACAAAAAAAAATATTTACCTATAAAACCAGACCAAATATAAATAACATATGCAATTTTGAAAAATTACAAAAAAATAAAAAATAAAATAAGTAATATATAGAACAAAATATATTTCTTGAGCCCATTATTTCTTGATAAAGCATCTGTCAAAATATTTAAATCATGAGCAGATCCCTCTCACCCACTAAACACATGAATTCTAAATCAAAGTTACAAGCTGCCAAAACATTTTGAGAAATCATTCCATGACGATTACGATAGCTATTAGTATCATGTCCAGGCATCATTGTTGGAAAATGACTGCCATCAATAGCTCCAATGCAATCCTGTAACAGTGACAAAATAATAAGAACAATAATAATAGCAATAGTAGTAATAAAAATAATAGAAGATTTTCATTACTTTAAAGTACGGAAAAATTCTTGTACTCTCCCTTATTCTCTCAGGCACTACATATCCATGTTTGACCATCATATCTGCTGCAATGCTATTTAATGCTTTCAATACTTTGTTGAAGTTTTGGCTAATATTATAGTGTGATCGATCAAATGTTTTACGAATCAAAGAGTATCGAGTATTGTGACCAACAACGAGTAAAAACATGGCAACCATTTCTTCAATACAGATGTATCTTGTAATGGTGTTTTTTCTCTAAGGATGTTACACAATTTTAAAAATACACCAGGATGCATTCTATAAATCTCTCGAAAGTATGTTGGATCCTCTTTTAATATTCTATGAATATAATCATATCCTTTAGAAGTTAGTTGTTGCCTACTTAAGGGACGATGGACAAGTTCACTACGCATATAAGCTATATGCTTAATCAACACACATAGGATCCTATAAAATTCCACCAACAAACACCTAAGCGTTTCATTTAATTCTTCTTCCAATACCTCTTCTTCCATTTGTTCTTCTACTTCATGCATGTTGATGCTTGACATTTAAATGAACCACCTGATATCAAACAAGAAATTAAAATTTAAAAAAAATCTCTAATAATTTATGAAAAGCATTCCACTTATAACCAAAACAAGATATAAATGATAATCAACTTGAAACTTGTAAATTTATAAATAATCCGAACCAAGAAATTATTGCTAGTTCAATCACCAGAAAATAATTCAAAAAAAAAAAAGATAAAATTTTAACATAATAAAAATCATCACTAATCATGCCTCAAAAAATTCCCTCATTCATTCAATTTATAGTCTATCCATCCTAAACGTTCTTTAATGGTCATTTTCAAGAAATCGATCTTCTTTAATTGGGTATTATGCAAATCAAGTACTTTGTATCGAGTGGGACCTCCTTGATAGCATCCCAACAGCCTTTACCTGCATTCCCTATTGATTCTATTTTTGAAGCCACCTTCTCAAGAGTTTCAAAGATTCTATACATAACATTTGTATCAGTATTCTTGAATGTACTTGATTTTCCTTCAAGCTTGGTCCGATCTTGTTTTCTAGTGGTTGGAGGAACTTTTAAACTTATGGGTTGAGATGGTAATGGTGGAGCAGACTCCTCGAAAAATGAAGGCTCATATGAAGATTCTTGTCTATCACTTTACACGAATTCACTAGTATTGTGATTGAACACGTAATCATCTAACAAAGTAGTACTTTGATTTCCTTCCACCTCTAATGTTCTTGCATCAGTGTCATATCCAAGTCCCAGTTCCAACGAGTATTTTCCGGTAGCAGTTCCATTTCTAACTACAATTCTCAGATAAATAATCCTCAAATGTATTTGTTCAATAATGTTCATGTTGCGGGTGAGACTGCAAAGAATGAAAAATAGCTAGTATTAAATCTAGTTGTAATTCTAATAAAAAAATGTAAATTTTATTATTTTAAATAGAAAATGTTAACCTTAAAATAATCCTTCCATATTTCTTCAGGAGCTGTGAATTTCTTCGTCTTAGGATCCCATCCAAAATCAGAGTTATGACGCATAAGCTTACAATAGTTGTTGTACCTCTGTTTGAACCACTTTAAACGACTTTGATATTGTGTGAAAGTCTTTTCAATTGTAAGTTTTTTATTTAGAGCTGGTAGTAGTTTTGTTTCTATGGTTTTTTTTGCTAAAGACTCCACTTCTATCTCGCCATCCTTGCGTGGCAACCTCAACCATGAGTTGTAGCAATTCGTTGCTCTCTTTAGTTGTCCATACATTATATTTAGCTTACGATTCTGCCATTGGTAATATCACTTAAAAATACATAAGATAGAAAATAAATACATAAACATGATATTTTGTCATTCAAAATCACATGTCATTACACATATTTTGTTAAATATTTTTGCATCGAAAATGATTAACATATAACTAAATAAATTCAATGCAATTTATGATACAAATTTTGCCAAATATTTTATGCAATTTTATAGCATCACTTTTCCAAATTTTAGTAGAAAAGTGATACTAAAAAAACCTAAACATAAATTTTTTATAATAAAAAGTTTATTTTAAAAAAGACTGTAAACTTTAAAAAAAAATTAAAGAAAAATGAAAAAACGGTAAACTAAAAAAACATAAACTAAAAAAAAGAGGGTAAACTAAAAAAATCGTAAACTTTAAAAAAAATGTAAAGAAAAAACATAAACTTTAAGAAAAACCATAAACTAAAAAAAATGTAAAATAAAACTTATAAAAAACCTAAACTAAAAAAACATAAATTTCAAAAAAAAAACCGTAAACTTTAAAAATAAAAAAAATAAAGAAAAGCATAAAATTCAAAATAATAATAATAATAATAATAAAATAAAAAAAAATATATAGTTAGTTTTGTAACAGAGAGTAAAACACCCCTAAAGTAATCTCTATTGTAGACCGCTGACGTGATCAAGGTGGTGAAAAAATAACATCGAGAACAGTGTTAAATTTGACACATCACTCAATATTTTATGCAACTATTATTATTACAAGCGAGTAAAACACACGGCTACAAAAGGATAAAAAAATATTAAAAACATACTTTTAAAATTTAACTGTCAGAACCCTTGATTGTGTAGTTTTCTGGAGAGAAAAAAAGTTGCGTCTTGTGAGAGAAGAAAAGAGAGAGACGTGTAGGGTTAAGGGGGTGTATTCAATCTTGGAAAAATTTAGGTGATCATAGTCTCACACGATATTTTTCTTGGAACAAAAATATTTAAAATATCTAATTAAATTATTTTTAAATAAAATAATAAATAATATATTTGTCCATAAAAAACTTTTTTTTTAACTTTTTACAGTTTTGATTTGGTTGGGCTACAAACAAGGATAACGTTTTATTTTATAATTTTAAAAAAAAGTTTAATAAAGGGATATTTCAGATCCCAAAGGTAGATGACCAATAACTTTAATAACAATTTTTCAAATCCAAAGTTGATTTTTTTAGATCCTAAAGCTATTATAATAATTTTAAATGTTTTTTATTTATTAATTTGATCCGAATTATGAAACCCGGCGCAGTGAATATGACTCTACCTAGAAGCACTCCATTCATGGATTATCCGTTCTAGAGTCTTGTGTTGAGAGGTTCCTATTAGAAGGGCAAAGAGCAGAGGTCAGAGAAAAGAGAGAGTATCTAAAAAACGTCAGAGAGCAGCTAAGAAAGAACAAGCAGAAACATCACCTAAGGGGCAACTATCTACAATTAACTTCGAGGCAGCTAAATTTGTATATCTATTAGAAGGAAGAGCCCACTAGAGAGTTGATGAGGTATAATAAGGGAGGGAAGTTTGCAGCTCAGAGTTGTGAGCCAAAGCGCTAGGTTCTTTCAATCTATGGAGGACATCAGGAAGATTCTTTGTTGAATATGCATCAAGTTGGATTGTGTACTATTGTATTGGTAGGCTCTGGACAAGGCTCAAAGAAATAATCAAAATCGAGGAGCAGAAAGAGAAAGGACTTATTCGTAAAAAAAATTAAAACGATTTGAAGTCTATAGAAATCTCAAGGGTGAGGAGAAGACTTTTTATTTTATATTTAAACTTG
>JBBMJZ010000036.1:5524923-5566881 GCA_037833815.1 Zingiber zerumbet
ATGCTCCATGGAATTTTTAAGGGCTAATTAAGTGAGCAGAAACAGAAGCAGGAGGAGGATGGAGACGGAGATGGTTTGATTAAGTGTGAATTGGATTGTATTAATTAAAGCGATGGGGAAGGAGAGAGGAGGAGAGGACCAGTCAACGCGGAAATGGAGGTTTCCCATTGCTTTTGTACCAAGAAATGGGGGACCGAGACGATCGACGCGCGCGATGGCGAGGGCGACCTGCGTCGTGAATCGTGAGGGTGACATCACGCTTACAAAGAAGCCACTCCATCTGTGGTTTTGCCATTCCATTACACGTGTACGTGTTTTTGGACGCGCCTTTGCAGGCCTGGACAGGAAACAGGAATTTTATCCTCGATTCAATCTTAAACCTGAATTATCCGCACGAAATTACTGTATATTAATTAAACTTCCAGTAAAGTAAATTTAGTTCGATTTAACAAGTGTTTATTATATTTATTTAATATATATATATATATATATATATATGATTAATTAAATAAAAAAATTTGAATAACTCAATATACTAAATAAATAAATTTAAACTCATACGTTTAACTCGTTAATGTTTATGAATATATTTATGAATAATATTTGTTAATAATACTGGTAGACAATATTAGTTAACAACTAACAAAGCTGTTATCAACCTACTAAATAAATAAAAAATATTTTTAAATAAATAAATAACTTTATATTATACCAAAACTCATTAACCAACTAAATAAGTTTAATTTAATTGAAATATAAAAGTTTATTTGAACAAACTTAGGGGTGTATTCAATCAAGAGATTGAATGACTTTCATTGACTTTTTTTTAATGATAGATTTAATTTGGTGAAGTTGATAGATTTTTATTTACTTGTATAGAATCTCGCGTAGTTTTGAAAAGAATTCTATGGAGTTCCATAGACTTTTTTGCAAGACTTTTACATATATTTATAAACTTTTTCATGAAAACTTTAATTCCAAGTTTCGTTATTGTCAATATGCTAAACATCACTCCACATTCGATTCGCTATTATATCTTTCCAATCTCCATATATTGACATTTGCTCATTGTTGTTCTTGAGTATCAGTTAATTTATCAAAGCAATTGACACCATGAACTTATTCTGGTAAGGATGATAAAGCTTCATTATATGGTTCAACTGGAAATTCATCAGAACGACACTCCTTGCAAAGAAAATTATGCAATCCGGCATAAGCCAAAATAAGTTTGACTTGTGTAGTATATGTAAATGGAGGAGTTGTTTTGAATATTTTAAATCGTGATTTTTAAATATTCCAAATACCCTCTCAATGGCGTTCCTCAAGGAGGCATGACGAAGATTGAACAACTCTTTTTCATTTTCTGGGTGACGACCTTACCCAGTGAATTCCTGGAGATGATCTCGCACACTTCGAAATCGAGTAAAAAATTTACGTCAATTCGGATATCCACCGTCCACTAAAAAAATATTTATCTATAAAATAAAAAATCATAAACTTAAAAAAAAAATAAAGAAAAAAACATAAACTTTTTTAAAAAAACTTAAACTAAAAAAAAACGCAAAGTAAAAAAACGTAAAAGTTAAAACCATAAACTATGGAAAAAAAAAGTAAAGTAATAAAACTTTTAAAAAAAAAACCTAAACTAAAAAAAACATAAATTTTAAAAAAAAACATATAAATTTTAAAAAAATAATAATAAAGTTTTAAAAAAAACATATATAGTTAGTTTTATAACGGAGAGTAACAATGTCCAATAAGGGAGGGAAGTCTGTAGCTCAGAGCTGTGAGCCAGAGTGCTAGATTCTTTGTTGAATATACGTCAAGTTGGATTGCATACTATTGTATTGGTAGGTTCTGGACAGAGCTCAAAGAAATCATCAAAATCGAGGAGCTGGAAGAGAAAGGACTTATTCATAAAAAATTAAAACGATTTGAAGTCTAAAGAAATCTCAAGGGTGAGGAGAAGACTTTTTATTTTATATTTAAATTTGTACCAAGTATTTTGGAGAGCTCTCATTGGTTAAAATTTATATCCAGGGAATTCTAAAAGAATGCATGAAAATCTTTTAAAATTTTGGATACCAAAAGATTTTCATAGAGTTTTAAAAAATCGAGTTTGAATACCACATGACTTTTTAAAACTCTATAAAAATCTAATTTGGATACCATTAGATTTCTATAGAGTTTATAAAAGTCTAGATTGAATACACCTAAATTTTTAAAATCCACAAAAGTCATTCAAAGTAATTAAAAGTCCAGCATTGAATACACCCCCCTTAGTATATATAAAAAGGAAGACAAGGTCCTAAGCTCTCTCTTCTATTTAAATCTTACCCTCAAAAGCCTCACCTTGGATGTTGCCGCCAGCCCTAAGAAGGCTTCCCACCCCCTTTTTGTTTCTCCACTGGTGCTAGATCTTTAAGGGAATACAAGGAGTTAGGAGCTAAATACTTAAGACATGTTCCTTAATCTTGTAATGCTCTAGTTAGTTTCTATAATTTGTGGATTTCGGGTGCCATAGATCGATGTGTGATGCTCTAGTTTAAGTTCTCTTCTTAAGTTTTTAAATGTTTATATAGATGAGGATTTCAGATTCATGAGGGGTAGTCCCCCCACTAATTGTTCGTTATGGTTTTCTTTACAAATTGCGCATGTTCTTCTCATCTCATGAATTTATTGGTTCCTATATACTATGTTTGTTTAGATACCATGGTAGATTAGGTGATGATTTTGAAATTGGGTTTAGTTATGTTTATGTATGTAGATTTTGAATTTGATATACTTATGCTTCCTCTCTCTTCTCTTCTCTTCAACGGTTGCGTTGCTTTAGAATACATAAATACATTTAAAATAGTAAGAGAATAAAAGCTTTACAAGAGAAAAGAGAATAGTAGTTTAGAAAGTAGAGACAGAATATTAGTAGGCGTAATTGCATGAAGATGTGATAGTTAGTATAGTAAGAGAGATTATGTGTAATTAAATGCTATTTGTTACATGCATATAAAATATAAGTGTAATGTATGAGTAAGATTGCAATAATTGAGTAGAGGTAATGTGGTTGTGCCGAAAGGTTCAAATGTGTAGATAAAATGAATTTCATGCACACTGAAAGGAAAAGTCTTTGTTGTAGTTTAAAAGAAAAGACCACAGATTTTTTTGGGGGTTTAGAATCATCTTTTGGCTTTACTATCATGTTAGGTTCTTCTACTTGTTTCCCATTTAGAAGTTAACAATTTTCTTGTTGTTTAGAATGGTTGTGTTCATTCTTGCTTCATATTATGGTAATTTGTAGGTTATTCGCATGATTACGAAAATTTAGTTTGGTATGTTTGTGCTGTTCTTGCTTCAAATCATGTTAGTTTAGTAGCTGAATTATATGGTTTCGGGAATTTTAGTTTAGTATGCTTGTAACCTTATGAGCTCTAGGAGATTTACGGATTTCTAGTTTAGATAATCTTATGCTTTCTTCTTGCTTGTCATCATGGTAACTTTACATGCTACATGTATTTTCGGATTTCTAATTTAGGTAGGCTTATGTTTCCTTCTTGCTACTCATCATGATAACATCATGAACTCTATGTAGATTTTGGATTCTAGATGGGGTAAGTTTCAGATTGGGCTTAGTGGTGCTCATGTTCTTATGTTTCTTAGCAGGATAACCACATAGGTTAAATGTGAGATTTTGGAATTTGTTTAGTTCCTCATGTTCAAGTATGTTTAGGTACCCTAAATGAGTGTCGGTTTTGGTTTGTATGCATGTGTTGAGGAAATGATGCCATGTTAGCTTCTTTAGATTTGTAAGGTTCGGATTTTATAGATTCCTATGCTCTTTTGTTATTTGGAAGTAAATACCATGCTAGCTCCTAGAACTTGTAACCTTCGGAATTTAGTATGAATGTTTGAGTTACTCTTGCTCCTCACATCATGGAAATTTAGTGGACTTTAATGGCTACATCTAGATTTCAGATCTCTAGGTTAGGTAAGTTTATGTTGTTATTCTTTGCTTCTCATTTTGATAACCTTGAATGCTCATGAAATGAACTCACTTACGGTGATGCACCTGTTAATCATTGCATTTCATACTTATGTAGTAATCATGCGCTTATATATATATATATATATATATATGTTATGTAAGGGTTATGTTTAGGTTTATGTACATGCTTATATTCATGCCTGTGTAGTGATCGTGATTATGATTGTGCTTATACTTATGTCTATGTTTATGGAATTAAGTGGTTGGTTATAATCGGGAACCTAAGCCCGGGAAGCATACCAGATCTTATTATGGGTTTAAGTTATGAACCGAGGACCTAAGCCTGGGGACCTTGCCAAATCTTATTATGGACTAAGTTATGAACTGGGGACCTAAGCCTGGGGAGCTTGCCAAATCTTATTATGGGCTAAGTTATAACCTGGGGACTTAAGCTTAGGGAGCTTTCCAAATCTTATTATGGGTTAAGTTATGAACTGGGGACCTAAGCTCGGGGAGCTTGCCAAAGAAGCGTGCCAAAATCATGTATGAGTAGGGATTCGTTCCAAGGAGCAGTCTCCGCCAACCTAGCTAGGGTAGTTGTCTGAATAATAACTTATGTTACGGTACTGCTATATGAAACCAAGCCACCACCACGATATGTTTATAAGTACACATACAAATATGTTCAAGCTATGTTTATGTTTACGCCAATGTCTTTGTTTATGTTTATGTTTATGTTTATGCCTATCTACATGCTCATGATCAAAGTCTATCATTATGCCTAGATCCATTTCCATGCTTATATTTATGCTCTCATGCTTAAGTCGATGCCTATGCTCACATATTCTCTACCAGTATGTTGGTAGGAAAGTCCCAAGATATCTAGAAGGGGTTTTCCTTAGTGCATTAGATTAGAGGCGCTAACTATCACATAACAGGATTTTGAATATGCTGAGTCTCTCGACTCACAGACGTTAACCTTTGTTTTCAGATAATGGGACAAACGAGAGAGGAGGCATTGACCAGTGAGCCAGCTCGGGACCACGGCAACATAACCTGAAGACCTTCCAATTCAGTTTTGATATTAAGTTATGTTTTAAGAACCATCTATGTAATTTCGTTGAATTGAGAACTTACTATGAAAGTATAAACAAGTAACGTCCGCAGTTACATTTATATCATTTGTAAATAAAAAAAAAACTAGGGGTGCTACATATCTATACATATACATATAGATATAGATATATGTGATTGATAGATCATGTACTGTAGGTACCTATATTGATTGTGTTGTTGCATTGATGATGATTGTGTCTATATCATGATTATTTTCATCATGTACATTATTGCACTACATGCTGACAATCAACTGTCTCCCTTATGGTTGAACGGGTTGTTAGTCATTTTTAGCTGCCCATTCAGCCACCCAGGGAGAGTGGTAGCTTGAAGTGGAGCTTGTCTTATTTGTGCCCGTTCAGCCACTCTGAGTAGTGGTAGCTGGAGTCGTGTAGACAGTGATCCTCATTGTTATGTAGCTAGATAGCTACTCTCCATCTTGCTCATCTCGACCACATTGATGTAGTGGTAGCTTAGAGAGATGAGTAGTGGTCACAATCTAGCCAGCTCGATCACTCAAATGTAGTGGCAGTTGGAGTGGAGTGTAGGAGTGCCACATACATGTGCATATGCATATGATGTGCGATGCATCTTTTAGAGATATATCTACATTTGCTTGTGATTGTTGCAGTTGTTTGAGATATGATTACTGCATATGGTTATCATGCTTTATACATGTTCATTTATTACACATGTATATGTTGTCGATTATATTACTTAGGTGTTATGAGTAAATCTGTTGCTGATCCCTAGTGAGTTACTAATCACTATATCGTATGTGTTAGATCCAGATTAGGAATGTATATTCATTATGTCAGTTATGATTATGTGCATTTATTGTGTCATATATGATCATATTTTTATTTTCTTACTAAGACTATATAATTTGATATCCATATTTTATATTGATCATGCACTATCATGTCTAATACTTACTGAGTCACCTAGACTCACCACCCCATTTGTGTACTTTTTTCTCAGGTAGCAGGTTGATGACTGTGGAGTTGCTTAGAGAATCCTATCTACCAGTCCTAAGTCATATTTAAGGACTGTATTTCATTTTTCCTTTCTGGTTTACTCACATTTACATGGCTTTCGTTATGGTTTTAACGTTGCAATAATTAGGTTTGGACTTAGTGTTTAGTCTTATGGCTACTTTACCATTTTGGTACTTATTGTGTTTAAGTCGTGTTGGCATGTAGTGTGTCATTTTGGATTTGTGTGGCTTTCCTATGTCTTCCTCTATGTTTGTTTTAATTGTATAGGTTGCATATTATTCTGCGTGGTTGTTGATCTAGCCGTGCAGACTGCATATTAAACTGCATGATCATGTTTGTTTCCAGCCATGTAGGCTGTAGATATTATTCTTGTAGTGCCTTATGGCTATGTATTCAGGTTTCATATATTTCATAAGGAGGGAGATGTTATTTGTTTGTCAGGTAGGGACTCCCTCGAAGTGTGACAATTTATTGGTATCAAAGTCACAAGTTTACAAGACTTATTTCCTATGTTTTAAATTTCATAATTTATTTTATTGATATGACTTTTCAAATTTTGGGATTAGGCAGTGATAGGACATCTCTAGGTTATAGGAGGTAAGTTTGTATAATTGTTATCGTATACTTCTATTGGACTTCTCTAGTTTCTTGTAGCATGTATGACATGTGTTGGGTCAGCCACTGTTTATGTCCATCAAATCTTACTAGAGATCAAGGATTACAGTCTCATGGGATTTCCTCTACCATACCACTGTGTACGAACATTATGAATCCTTGGTAATGCCATTTGAGCTGACCAACTCTCTAGATGTTTTTATGGACTAGATGAACTGGGTATTCTTATGGTATTTGGATTAGTTGTTATTGTCTTTATTGACGATAATGTGATATATTCTCAGTCTGAGGTGGATCGTGAACAATATGTTTGTATAGTTCTGAAGATGCTTTGACGAGTAAAAAGGAGCTAACTCAGAACTTAACTTTCAAAGCTAAGAAGATCGAGTAAGAATCAAACTCCTCACTCGACTTAGATCAAGAAGCATATATGGTAAGGAAGTTCAAAAAAAAATTTAGATCTAATATGTTTAATGAGTTGTAGGCCAAGAAAAATCCAAGAGGCATAAGAAAGATTAAATGCAACAACTGTGATGAAGAAGGGCACATTAAGGACAACTGCTCAAAACTAAAGGAGAAGGACAAGAACAAAAGGTCAACACTAATGAAGCACAAGAACTTTAAGGCGATGTGGGATGAATCATCATCATCCGAATCAAAGATTGAAGCCTACGCCGGACTTGCACTTATGACAAGTCATCAAGAAGCCGAAGATGAAGCAAACTCATCTGAAATGAGTATCAAAAGTATCGATGAAGGGTGAGCTACTTCAAAAGACTGCAACAATGAAAGGGGAGAATCAAGCTTTAGCACAGATATGGTAAGTGAGGTATGTCTTTTACCTACTGATCATTTATACTTAGGTATTAAATCAATGTCTAGATCTTTTTCCAAGTTAAATTGTAAGTATGTTAAATTATAAAAGGATAATACTAAATTTAAAATTATTTTAGCTAAAGCATGTCTATTATAAGAGTTTGATAGAAGTAAAAATGGAAATGTTAAATTAAAGGAACAAATAAAATTTTTGAAAAATTCTACATGCTAAAATCCTGTCACTGCACAAAATAATTTTCAAAATTATAAAGGAGGGCTAAATTGATATTTTAGATTTTATAAAGGTCAAATCAAAAAAATGACAAGAAAATATATTGCAAGAAAATATCTTGTTAATCCAGTAGGTAAAAAATTTTATTTTGGATACCTAAATCATGCTTAGTTTAAATAAACTTTTATTCATGTTTTAATTTTAATTTGCTTTATTTTTTTTCACAAAATTGACTATTTCATATACCTACCTTTCATTTTTTTATTAAAATTTTTTCTTGTGTTGCAAATATAAATAATCTATAAGAATACAAATATTTAGAATTTTTGACAATTATTTAATTTGTTATGAATTTTTAATTAAAAAGTGAAATTTAACATTTAAAAATATTTCTAAGAAGAATTTTGAAAACCCTAATTTTATATAAAATTTTATAATATTTTTGACACTCTAAAATAATTTTTAAATTATTTTTAACAAATATGACATTTAATTTTTAGAAATTTGTATATTGAAAAATAAATTTTTGAATTTTTTTTTTCAAACTTGGTCACTTTTTCAGTCATCCTTAGAAAAATTTATAGATTTTTTCGAAATATATCCCTATTTTTTTATGTGATCAACGGGCCAAAATATTAGGTTTAGGGGTAGGTAAAAGTTTTAGATTCTACGATTTTCTTTTCTTATTATAATTATAAAATTTATGTAGTAAATTGCAAAATCAATGTTTACATATGCTATTATTTGCTTTTATTACCCTAACATAAGTTAGGGTTGATGCACATCAAAAGAGGAGGAGATTGTAAGTACTTCGGATATGTTTTGATGTGATCAACTGGGTTAAGTTAGGTCTTGTTTTATTTAATTCTTGTATCTAAGTGTGTAGAAAATTAAAAACACAAGAAGTTAAGCAGAAGACGTCATTAGCGAGAAGGATAACACATGGAGCGAATCGATGGGCTCGGTGCATCATAGGGATGAGGTGCTACAGAAGAGTACACTAGCGGACGAGAATGACGTGTGCGACATTTTAAAGGATGAGAATCTAGAGCGGAAGTCTGCTTGAGGAGAAAGCTAGAGTTGGATTCAGGTGAGCTCAATTATGGATGACCAAAGAATCACCCATTTGACCAGAGCGGCAACCGGATAAATCAACTCTATGTTGACTTGTCCAAACGCCTGGACCAAGTCCACGCACCTTGACTCCAAGCCCGGACCAGGTTTGGGTGCCTGGACAACCCTGGTGCTGATCAGGGAGCCTCTTCGAGCCGTCACAGAGTGGATAGAACTTGGGTCAATGTCAACAAAACTCCAGGCACCCAGACCAATTCAGGCGCCCGGGCAGTGATAAAGTTTTATCTCCAAGTCGTTGTGAAGCTAATAAAATTACACCACTAGGTGTGCCTAGATCAGGTCCAAGTGGCCGAAGATGCTACGTTAGCAAAATGGCTAGTTCGACTAGTAGGCTATAAATAGATCCCTTGTTCTAGGAGTTAAACACAACACTTGTTTACGAACTCTGTACTTCCATCTTGTTAATTCTACTTTGTAATTCTATGCTATCATCGTCTGTAAGAGGCTGCTCCACCTTTATTGAAGGAGAACTATTAGTGAGCTAATTCTTGCCTTGGATTAATAACCTCCTTAGTTGTAACCAAGTAAAAATTTTAGAAAGATTGTGCATACATAAAAAGATTAAAGGAACACTCTATGAGAGAACACTCTATCATAAATAGTCCCGTAGATGGATGGGGCATATACATATATCAAGCCATAATGACAAAATAAGCAGTAATAATCCATCCAAGGATAATGCTCTTCAAATTACCCTACTGCCTAACCTCAATAGCATATATACATGAGCCTAAATAACAACCAAGGGTCTAGTAAGATACTCGATATCCTACACTATGATATAATCTTACTAATGTATATGCACGAGACTATATAACAAGCAAAGGTCTATTAGGAAACTTGATATCCTATAGTATGGTATAATTTTACTACTATATAGGTAGATAATAAATAATTACATCCACAAAATACTAGTCATCCAATCTCATCAAGAGAATGCTGGTTATCTAGTCATAATATCTCAACTAACTTCATGGTATCATCATACATATAATAAAACAATGATACCCAAATAAAGTAGTCCTAGATGTAGTCCGAAGAAAATAACCTAGTGGGATACTCCTATTACTCAGCTAGGGTAAGATATCTATCATGTATAAGTAGGTAGAATATCGCTAACATGTATGTACTCTTATAAGTATACAACTATATTATAGTATCACTAACATATATGCACTCACATAAGTATTCAACTATACTACCCATGATGTCACTAACCTGTAGGCACAAGTATAATTACATAACTATACTATGATATAAATGCATGCATAAGTCTACAACTACACTATGGTCTGGTATCCTATATATATATATAACCAATCCGAGCATGAAAATGGTGAGACTGCATAGATGTCAATATTGACAAACAAATAAGGACAAGCAATAAAGATCAATCGCAAGAGCAATATAGAGTGAATATAAGATAAGCAAGTAACTATTGCTTAATTAATATATAATAATAAATAATCATGCACTGAGGACAACACACTAAAGAAACAAGACAAAAAATACTCTCCTTTATCTATAGATCATGTCAAATAACTCCCATGTCGAGACGTTCGTCACGAATCAGGGGTGTAATTTAGCTAATTCCATCATACTTCAATTAGTTAAACTAAATAGCAAAACCAAATAGATACCTATTCCCTTTAATTAGGTTAGGGTTTAATCATAACAATAACCCTAATTCATTCATTAATTGATCAATTTGTCAACCCAAATGTTAATTACTCCAATTTAGAATAAACTCAACTCCATATTAATCCCATAACAAAAACTAAAATCAAATCTGGTTATTACCCAATCTATCAAAAGATGGTGGCTACAATGGCCGGAGATGTAGATCGCCCATAAGCAGTGATGGTCGCGGCTAAGGTGCGGCGGTGTGATGAATTTAGAAGAAAAAATGGCGACTACTATGGTGGAGGTTAGCTTCAATCTCCAGTGACCCTCGACTGTGGAGAGGGCTTGCGTCGATCTTGTTGACAGTGGTTGAGGTGAATAAAAAGGGGGGCTCAGGAGGAGTAGATGTGACACTAGAGGTGGCTCCGTTGCTCTCACAATAGCTGCCAACTTCACCTCCCACAACGACATTATCTTATGTGTCGTTAGCTGGTCTCACATGAATGGACGGTGACAATGGTGGATTGAAAGCTAGGGCACAACTAAGAAGGAGATGGCAACAAGGAGATAGACTTCTTGCTCGTGGCCAAAGAGGGGCCGATGCTGGATGAGTCGGATGGGCTCTTGCTCGGGGATGACGTTGAGGGAGGAGAGCGATGAGAAGGTCGGTCGGGACTAGTGGTCAGGTGTGAATCAGGGCGGCATGGTGCAACATGGGTACACGAGAGAGAGAGAGAGAGAGAGAGAGAGAGAGAGAGAGAGAGAGAGAGAGAGAGAGGCATGGATCAGGAAATAGGGCTCAGTGAAATCAAAAGGGAAAAAGGAAACTTAGGTTATATATTAACCTTAGGTTAATAAATTCAATCAACTCCTAGTTAATTGATATTCTAAAGAGACTTTCTCTAAGCCTAATAAATCCGTCCCCTTAAAAAATATTATACGAACTCCGTTTAAATTTTTAAAAATTTCTAAAAATTCATAGAAAATTCTATAATATTATTTCTTCAATACACTTATTGTTTAATTGATGTATCTTACACGTTAAGTCTACCAATCCAATTGATCGGTCTACTGATCCTATTCTATCTACTAATTCAGCCGATTAGTCTACTAATCCTGCAAAAATGAGTTAGCATAGTATATAACATATAATTTGAAGTGTGATTATTGAATTTGATAGTTGCCTAACTTTTCGATCTCGACATTAGAATTCGAGTGAATCTCTTAGTTAGATCATCGCTTAAAGCTGCCCCTATAAAGAATACTTGTCCTTATCCGTTCTTCCTTTTGAAAGAACCACTCCACTCTAAGAGCTTACCTCAACTTGTCGTTGGCCAAACTCCTTGGTCCTCCAGACTCGTTTGGGCTTTCTCTTCTCAACATTCAATCACTTGACCTCGAGGACTTTTTTACTTGACCTATGGTCCTCACTGACCCAGCAAGTCCTTCCTACTAGATATTAAGTCCACTAAACCATCTAGACTTAGACATCCGGTGTCCTTGAGCTAATGAGACTTCCTTGCCTAGTTACTGGTCCAAATAACCTACTAGGACTTTTACTTATCTAGTATCCAGTCAACTTGATATACTAGGGCTTTCCTTGTTGAGCTATCTATACACTTGATCAATCTTGTTAAATCACAATTAAACTTAACTTTGAATCATTTGTGAATATCATAAGCCAGATTCAATTATGTGGTGCTCCCTTCATTGTACAAACACCTAAAGCATGAGATAATACTATTCCTATGGATTATATTTCTACCATACTATAATAGTAGGTGATTTCACTCCTATAGTATGTTATCTAGTCTTTAATCTTGACATTACTATTGTCATCAATGTATCTTGATGTTCGAGGGTTAGACCCTTAAAAGAGTAACGATACACTTATGGTTGAGTATGCAGATAGTTTTTTAAAGGTGAGTGAGTAATAGACATAGGATTAATTACTTCTAGTAAATGGGAGAGTATATAGCATGGTTTATTTAATCAGTGGCCAATTCAAAAAATTATGCATAGTAAAAAACAACTCAAACGAGCTCTTAAATTGGTATATCTTTGAGTGGATCACAATTGTATTGAATTACTCTTAACTATGTACTATAAAGACAAACATTAATCTAAATCTTACAGACATATCAGAGCATAGGAAGACAAGGAGGTTGAACTACACAACAATTTTGTAGCCAAAAAGTTTTCATGGAAGTCATCACTTCTAAAATAATGGATAATTGTCCTATATATTAAAGGTCAATTAAGACTTTTTGCATCTAAATTATTGAAGAGAAGTCTTCATATAAAATAAAAAATTTTAATTAGTTAGGTTTATTGTCATTATTATCTCTAAGAGCTAATGGATTCACACACACATACACTTGAGAACTTAATTAAAAGTTAATTTAAGTAACTAAAATGTGAGAGATTAAATTAAAATTATTTTAAATTTAACTTAATGTTAGAACTTTAAAAGCAAATTTTAGGAGTTATAAAATTAATTTAGAGAAAAAATAATCTAAAAGTTGTTTTTTAAGAATTGTAAAATTTTAAGATGTTTAGAATTTCTTAAAATCAATTAACTTTTGAGAAAATTTAAGAGTTGTTTTCTAATTTATCTAGCTTTTAATAAATCAGATCAATATCTTCCTCAAATTCTCATCCATGACTTCTTCCTCTACTACTACTGAAATGACTAATATTTAGAATGACAATAGCTATATAATAATAAGTTAACCATATAATTCTACTTTTTTAAAATATAAATAAGTAAAAAAAAAAAATCAAGGCTAAATTTGCATGAAAAATGGAAGCAAGAAAGAAAGCATGTGAAACAAACAAATCCACAAAGAATCTACTACCGTGAAGCAAATGGCAATTGCAAATTAATGAATGGATGTAAGAGAAGTGAGGTAGATGGATGGATGGATCTTTCAAGCATCACTGCCACTCCATGTCAAGTTTAATGGCACCATCTTCACGAGACTACATTTATGTCCTCCTTCACATCTTAATGAATAATAAAATCCTATACGACAAAGCCCTAAAAAATGATAATAATAAAAATATCATAGTTTAAATTTCAAATAGAATGAATATTTTAGAGATGGACTTTTAAATATACATAAATTATGCTTTAGATTTATCAAAGAAAGATGGTCTTGGTCTATCTTCAAAATTAATCGTTATTTTTATATATTGATTATTTGTTGGAAATTGTATTAATAAATTGACATGTTTATGTGTAAAACAATAATGTTGACAAGGATGTTTCCTAAAGAGAACACTAGCGAGGAAAAAATGATTATAACTTAAACAGAAGGAGACAAATATAGAGATAGGTAGCGAAGAAATTAATGGTCATTTAGTAGAGTCTTCTTCCTATGTCAATTATATGTGATTGATAAATATATTAATATTTGTAAATGTTTGGAATTTAAATATAATAATTTTCATATACATCTTATTGTTCCTATGCCAAGTACAGTGCTCAAACAATCGACATAAATAAAGATCTCAATCAAGACGTGACGTGCTTAGATGTTAAAAGTATTTAAAAATTTAATTAGAAGTAACTAAAGTATATGATTTTAAATGAAATATATATTGAAACAATTTTTTATTAGTTTAGTTCAAATCTCCTAGTTTACTTGCACACTCATCTACGGGCAACTTGTAAATATCTAGTATTAATTGTTTTTTAATTTATAATTTAGGATTTAATATTTAAGTTAAAAATAGTGTTTTTTTTTTAAAACACTAAGTGATTATGGATTGCCCATAGATGGATGTTCAAATGTTCAGGACAACAAAAATATATATATATATTATCTAGCACTCCTTATGCTATAAGCATTTAGTATTAATTTTTTAAAAAAATTTCACTTCCTTTAACCTAAATAATACTACATTCTAAATCTGAAACACACTCATCCGTGAGCACCTATTGTTATTTTTCAATAAAAAAATTAAGGCTTAGATTTTAGAGTTTAAGTTATAGTATGTAAGTTAAAGGAGATATATATGTATGTATGTATGTATGTTGTACAAAATCCTCCATATGTTCATTTGCATTTTCTTTATTTTCTTTCTAAGTAGACAAAAATACTTGACCTCTAAACCCTAAATCAATTGCTTAACACATCAAAACATTTTTTTTTATCAAACACAATTATTTAAAATATAATTGATTAATACAGTGATTCAATTGATTGAATTTCTATAAATTCCAATGAGGAATTTTAGAACATTATAATAAAATGATAGTTCTTTTTAAAATATAAAATTTTATTTGTATATTCTAAACCTAAGAAAAGTAAGTTTCTGTATAGATGCACTATATATTTCATGTTTTTGGCATAACATTTGAAATGCTAAAAAATGTTAAATATTTTAAGTGCCAACCTCTAAACATTCAAAAACCATGTATATGAGTTAATTACATGTGTCTAAGGCATAGTTGATCAATTGTGACAATACTACATGTTAATTTATTATAGTGTGTGTCAAGTATATATCAATCAAGATTGTGCTAAACACACAAGTTATCATGATATTATTGGGTTCCGAATGAAATTAAACATGAAAAACATACCGCAGAAAAGGAACTCACCATATATCCATATGAATTTGAATTAATCATTGGTATAGAAAGTTATCTCTAGAGCGCATAACCTTTGTGGACTTGGAGAGTCAAGTTGATCTAAGTACAATCAACATATTATCGCTTCTAGGGTATCCATACAAGCATAGTCATCATCCGACCCATGAGCACACTTGGAGTCTCATGTATCCACACCGTAGTGTTAGCTACTATTTAAGGTGAGAAAAAAATCTTAACTTTTAGGTTGACATGATCTTATCAAATAAGATTGTATTCATAATCTACTCAACCTCCAAGTTTTATCTAATAAGAACTTTTCCTTTTCATACATATTCAAAATAAAATGCAGGCATAAAATATGAGCTTTATTTGGTTTGGGCTTGTTTGAAAAACCTAAACAAATATTACATTAACTATTAATTTAACAAGTTTAAGATTCAATTAGATTAACCCATTTATTTAACAAGTTTAAAATCTTAAATAAATTTTAGACTTAAAACTTATGCCCACTTTATTTTGGTCATACTAAAATAAAATAAACTCTAAAATTGATATGCTCTTTGTGTGTGACTCAATATATTCTCGTAACATTGGTAGTGATTCTAAAATATCATTTTAAAGGCACAAGCAATGGTGACATCTAGTAATTCATCATGGCTACCCAAGCGACGAGAATATCATAGATTCGATCTAACTTGTCTATGACTATTTTATTGTATAACTTAGTTCTTTTGTCCATGACATTTAGATTGATTTATGAAGTATATATCATTCCATCCTCTCATCAATCTATGTATTTCTTGATCTCTAAGTAGACTTAACCAAATATCTCAATATTTCATAATAACTTATTTGAGCTTGACCATGCATTTTAGTAATCTTACTTAATTAAGGGGCCCCATATATATCACTTCTCTTATATGAAAAGGACAAATTCAATCTATATTACTCACATCCCTCTGCATAGCTCATTACATACTCAGTATATGACTTTATAATCGACCTTGTTATAAGTGACGTTTATCGATACTAAAGTACACAACTCCTTATGTAGGGAATCATAGTAACTTCAGGTCAAGGAACTATTTATGCTAATACTCACTATGAGAATATTTATGACACTATATAAAAATCTATAAAATATTCTCATAGAAAGACAATTCAGTACATATTCTCAATATACCCATGTGTTAACTTAATATTTTATATTCATGACTTATGAGATTAAGTCATCAGTTAACTTATATGCTAGTCTCAATAATAATATTGTTCTTGTATATTAATACTTGACTAGGAATTATTGAGACTAGTGTTCTATATATCTATAGTCTCTCATAATCAATTAAAATAATTGGTATGTTATAGAACAGAATCTACCACTTTAGGACATTATTATATTTATTTAAATTTACAAAGATATAAAGTAAATTTAATAAACACATAATACTGTATAGTTAAAACCTGATACAAAAGCTCATATCAATCATGTCATGATAGACTCTTAGGATTGACACTAACAATTTATACAACTTAGCATCTAAATCAATCAAATAACATTATAGTTATAGAATAATGATCAACTAAAAATTCCATTAAGATTGCTTGTCTATGTAAGAACGAAAATGAACTAGAGAGGAGGTGAATCTCATTTTAAAACTTTTCTGTTTGATTTTAAAAACTTGTCAAAAAATTAAGTACGCAGTAGAAATATTAAGTTATAATAACACAGTAGAAAATAAGTACACGTTTGTTTTTACTTGGTTCGTAGTCCCGCGACTACTACTCTAAGGCCCATGATCCCTTACACCGTATTTATTGGGTAATCCACTAAATCCTCCTCCTAAAAAACCTTCTAGTAGAGAGATCGAATATAAAAATAAGAAAAGTGTAACAACCTACATTTTCCTATACAGGTATAATAATAACTAAAAACATACTTTTATTGACACTTGTAATAATTGTAGTTCGTAACTCAAGAATGGTGTTGCTCCAACTATAATAGTTGGGCATAGCAGAGTCATAATAGAGCGGTAGTAGAGAAATAACGCAGCAAAAAGAGCTAGAAGGCTTATTAAAAGTTGATGTCAAATGTTGAGGTCAAGCACTTCTTTTATACTGAAATAGGGGCACTTCTAATGACCCAGGACATCTCCATTTGAGATGATCCAATCCAAGATCATTGTTGTTTATCTGTATGGGGTGCCTCCAATCCTTTAAGAGTGCCTCCAGTTTCATCTGAGGTGCCTCCAATCAAACTAGGGCACCTCCAATACTAAAACTTCATCTACAAATCTTATCTACGCAGGGGCACCTTCATCCATCCAGGGCACCTCCAGTGTCTCATCTAAGGCGCCTCCAATAAGTCGAGGTGCCTCCAGTACTATTCATCCAGGGCACCCTCCATTTAACTGAGGCACCTCAAGTACTATTCATTTGAGGCTTAATTTTTCTTTAACTCATACAAAATATATTAGTCCAAAATAACAAAGAATATCTGTAAAATAGAATTACTACATATAATAAAATTTATGAATTAGATCCTGTCTAACAGGACCAGGATCTAGTCATTCTCTCAATTTAGATTTTTAAAATGTATTTAAGTTGGATCAATGCTTATGGTCCCACTGGGACTCGTCCTCACTAAATCTCTCTCCTTTAATTGTTTACCTTACTTACCATTTATAAAATCACTTGACTTGTCGTCTGACCCACCATGTCTTCCTGTTAGATACTCCATCTAGAATTCAGCCAGTTATCAAGTTCTATAGACTCAACTGGTCTTCATACCAGATATTAGATTCTCGCTTAACCTATTTGGGCTTCCTGTTAGTTATTAGGCCCTCCTGACCTAACTAGACTTTAGCCTGATGTCAAGTCCTCTATATCCATCAAGTCTTTAATATTGGTGCAGTTAGCACTAATAATCAAACTCAAGTTTTGATGCATGATAAAAGGTTAAAGTTAGATTAAGTGTGATCTCATGTATTTACCAAGTGTGCAAGCTAAAGGACTTGAAGGGTCAAGAGGACCTTATATTAGGTTGAAGTCTAGTTTGGTCAGAAGGACCTGATAATTGACAGGAATCCTAGATAGGTCAAGAGAGGACTTGAAATTTGGCAGGAAGTCCAGTTGGGTCTGCAGAACTTGACAACTAGTTGAAGTCCAAATGGAGCATCTTGTAGGAAGACCTAGTGGGTCAAGAGATCAAAGTCAAGTAAGCATGCAAATGGTAAGTGGAGGTAAGCACTAAAGTAGAGAGATCCAATGAGGACATGCCCTAGTGGGACTGTAGGCACTGGTCTAATTTAGATCTATTTTAAAAATCTAGATTAAAACCAAGACTAGATCATAGTCTTGGTAAGATAGGATATAACTTATAATCTTATTTTATTTAATGTGCTAACTCTATTTTGTATATTATTTTTATTATTGGACTAACTTATTTTTACAAGAGTTAATTGCAAAAAGTCAATCTTGGATGAACATTGCTTGAAGCACCTCAGAATTGATTGGAAGAGCCTTAGATGAGGCACAGGAGGTGCCCTCACACAGATAAGCTTCACAAATGAAGTTTCGGCCATTGGAAGTGCCTCGAAGGTGATTGGAGGCGCCTTAGAGCTGATAAAGGTTCCTCAGAGATGTGGAGGTGCCTTCAAGTGGATAGAGGTCACAACAAATGTGAATCAGATCAATGTCATTGGAGGCACCTCACGTCATTGGAGGTGCCTCTAATGACCTATATCAGGTAGTCTCGACCAATACTTCAAGTACAACTTCTTGACGTGCTTCCTTAATCTTTCTATTGCACTATGTTTGTGCTACTGCTATGCTATAATGCTGCTACACCTGATTATTACAAACAGACCAACACCAACACACTAATTCAATCAAATTCTTTGTCTTCATGTTGGGTAACAAATTTTATTTAATTAGATTATTGCATAAGGAAGTGTAGGTTTGTTATACTTCCTCCTTTTTTGTATTAGATTACTCTACCAAAAGTTTATCGGTAGAGAATTTTAGTGGATTGCTTATCGAGAAAGGTCCAAAGGTCTTGAGTCTTTGAGTAGGAATCATTGAAGGTTCCGAACCAAGTAAATACCCATGTGCTATGTTTTTTTACTTATTCTCACTTAACTTTTTCCACTGTGCACTTGTTTTAAAAGAAAATTGAAAAAGAAAGTTTTTTTTAAAAAATACACGTGACCCACCCCGACCCCCTTCCTTTATGTGCATCAGTCCTATAAATTGTATCAGAACTAAGTTCACTTTGAATTAGTGCAACCACTATTCGAGTAGGGGTTTCTTTTTCTTATGCCTTTTTTCTTTGTCTTTTAGGTTTTGAGTTTTTTGACTTAAGCCTGAATTAGTGCAATCACCTCTTTTGACAAAGTTTTAAGTTTTCTATTAATTTCTCAAAATTGGTGTAACATCACTTGAGTCATCTTTTTCGTATTATTTTTTTTCTCCAACACTACTAATCCAAGACCTATTCTTGGGACTTTATTTTTTTATTATTAATTTTTGTCAGATTTTCTCATCTAAATGACCTAAAATGAAGGATATAACACTACTCACCCTCCACTCTTTTGAAGGGATGACTTCTCATATTGGAAGAGGAGGATGAGGTCTACTTGAAGACCAACATCAATCAATGATTCAACATATAATGAGGGTACAAGGCTCTAAAAGATGATGCATCGGTGTGCCACTTGACCTAGCAAATTGGCACTAAAAAATAATGAAGAAGGCCCAAGTTGACCCTAAAGCATTGAACACCCTCTAATGTGGGCTAACCGAGGAACTCAACTGGGTCAGATCATTCAAAAACTCAAAGGAACTCTGGGATAAGTTGATTGAGCTATATAAAGGCACAAACGACGCTAAGGTAATGAAGTGTGATTTATTATTAAAAAATTTACTTAACATAAAAAATGTAGTACAGAGAAACAACAACCAAACTACATGTAAAGATCAAAGACATCTTCACTAGACTTTATGTGATTGACCACCAAAGAAAAAATAGGGGTGTACTAAGGTATGCCCTAAACTCATTTCCTCAAAATGCTTTATGGGCATCTATAGTATATGCCTATAAAGTTTCGAATAACTTGTCTAAATTAAAATTAGATGAATTATTTTATGAGTTAAAATTATATGAATATACTAACTCAAAATAAGTCGAGAATGACATAGAATTTCTTACAATTTCTACCAAGGAGGTGAAGATAAAAACTAGAACCAAACTCAAGCTAGAATTTGAGTCCAATTTAGAATCAGATGAAGAAAAACAACTAGTGAACATGGTAAGAACATTTGAACTTTCTAAACTTTGATCAAATTTCTAAACTTTAATCTAAAAACATTTGAACATGTATTGCCATTTTCCGGTTTCTCTATTTTAGCTTTTAGTTTTTCATTTTCCATTTTAAAATTATCATACATTACTAAAGGGCATGAATTTATTAAGTTTAATATAAGCTTAGCATTTTCATTTTCTAATTTTATCATATTTTAGAAAGTATTTTAATAAATTTAAAAGATTGTTCAAGAGGTAGGGAGTGTACCTCAATTACCTCATGATTTGATGCTCCCCTTTGTTGCTACTTTCTTTCGAAGATCCTCTCTTTTTGTCGATGCTCATTTTTGAGAAACTTTCGTCATTCCTCTGGTGGTTTGCCATCATGGCTAATCCGGCGTATTCTTCTAACTCTGATTCTGATGACGATGATTCATCCCATGTCACTTTCAGGGGTCTTGTGCTTCGATCTTGTTGGTCTTTTCCCTTGTCTTTCTTCTTTCTTTTTAATTTTGAGTAGTCGTCCTTGATGTGCCCTTCTTCTTGGTAGTTATAGCATCAAACTTTTCTTTTGTTCTGAAAGTGCTTCTTTGCTTGCGACTTATTAAATTTATTAGCTTTAAGAAATTTACTAAAATTTCTTACCATTAAGGCTACCTCATCTTCATCGATGGATGCTTCAGAATCTAGATCAAATGTTCTTGCCTTTAGGGCAATTGTCTAACTTGGCTACTTCTTTAATTCTGCACATCTAGATTTATGAAGTTTTAAAGTGGAAAATAAACTTTCTAATGTACTTACCTTTAGATCTTTAGAAATATATTATGAGGATTATTCAGGTGTACTTGGAAAAACATTCAATGCATGCCTTAGAGAATCTCGGTTTGTTATATTTTCTCTGAGATTTGTGAGTCTGGTGATCAGCTCCATCAGTTTGGCGTGTAGTTGTGCTACTGACTCTCCATCTTTTAGCCGGAGGTTCATCAGTTGGTTCTGAAGAAGGTCCCATCTCACGAGCTTTGCTTCTAACGTTCCTTTATATAGCTCCAGAAACCTTTTCCAAAGTCCCTTTGTGATTTATAAGAGCTAATCCTACTGATTTCTTGAGGTGGTAGCATGCTTAGCAGGTATAATTTGGCTCATCCATTCACTATAGAGTCTACTTGCTTTTTCTTTGTCCAAAGGTACTCTTCTTTTTCTTCATCTTTTTGATCTTTTGGAGCTATAAAACCATATTTGATTATTAATAAAAGTTCAAAGTCAATTTTTAAAAACCTCCATTTGCTTTTTCCATAAAGTGAACTTCCCCTTAAACTTCTGTGAGTAGATACTCGGTCTAGCCATCGTCTTGTTTGCTTCAGTCGATGGTTAGTCCTTCTGAAGCTGTTGGGCTCTGATACCAATTGTTGGTGTAGCAGAGGTCGGCTAAAGGGGGGTGAATAGTTTGCGATCAAAGTTAGAATAAAAAAAATATCTTTCTTTTGCTTAGCAAGGATGCACAATTAGAGTAAGTTTTATCCACCGAAAATAAAACTTTATCTTCGGCTAACAGGTATTGAAAGCTCCTTCAACTGGCTTGATGACACCTTCTATGAGGCTTTGAGGGCTCCTTCAAGCTCATTGGAGGCACCTTCCACAAGGCATATCAGCCTCCAGTCTAGTCTTCTTCGTGTGGGTGATGCTCGGTTATCCGGAGTTGAACTCACCTGAACCCAACTCTAACCTTCTCCTCGAACAGATTTCCGCTCAGGCTTCTCATCTCTTGGAAGTGTCATGCGTGTCCTTCTCATCTGCTTTTGTACTCATCCATGGCTTCTCATCCCTTGGATATACTGAGCCTATCGACTCACTTCCAGCACTATCTTTCTTATCCGCTACATCTTCCACTCAACTTCTTGTGCTCCTAAGTTCTTGCACACTTAGACATAAGACATTAAATACAAATAAAACCTAACTTAACTCGGTTGACCATATTAAAACTACCACAAAGATACTTACAAGATTTTGACATTCTCGTCATTGGATAGCAATGATGCATTGCTAGATATTGCTCATTGCTTGTGTATATAAAATAATTTTAGAAACACTATCAACGTTAGAGAACCTATTAGATCACACACATAGAGAGCATGTTAATTTGGAGATAGGTTTATTTTAGTTTGACTAAAATATTATGGACCTTAAGATTAGTGGGTTAATCCAAATGAATTCAGATTAGATTCAAATGAATTTAGATTAGACTCATTGGATTAATGGATTAGACTTATTAACTTATTGGGTTAATGGCATATTGGATTAATGGTTAATCTAACACATTAATATCCAACCCCACTAAAGAGGATTCATGACCATTAATGGGGAATTCATGAAAAGGGAGACCAAAAGGCAAAAGCCTTTTTTATTCATTTGGATGTTACAAAAGCCATTTTCAATTAATGCATTTTTGGTTAAGTTTTTTTCTAGACTTCTTCCTCTTTTTCTCTTGGTTGAACACCTTGTTGTTGCTAGCACAACGAAGGTTGTTCTTCTCCAAAGGCTAAGTTCATACGAAAAATGAAGGACGTGTTCGTGTGAATACCAAAGAGGCGCAACCACTCTAATCGCGCTGAGATCTACCGAATCAAAGTTGTTGTCTGGATTGTATCATTCACGCAACAAAGGTAACAACTCATCAAACATGTATACTATATTTGTATGGATCTCCAGAGGGATCAGTATTTTCGCTGCGCTTATATATTATTTTTTGCAAAAGATCCCTACAGGAGGCACATCTAATTCACAAATATCACTGAATAGGGTTGTGCAATGTTCATTCATTGTCCAATGATGAATGTGCCTCAAACCCTCTACACTCGTTATTTTTCATCCCATTTCTCAATTTTAGCACAATGTCTCCTAGGTAAATCCTATATTCGAATCTTTCCATAAATTTTTTCCGTATTTGCAATGTTTCTTAAACTTATTGTGCAATATCTATTTGTTTAGGGAAAAGTTGATCCTTAATCCACCTATTGCCTCTGCTAGTGATACCTCATCTACTGATGATAGATTTCCTACTAAGTAGCTTAGGCTAAGATTTTTAGATCATACCTATGTTCCCCTTAAAACTAGGTATATGAATAGGGCTTATTTCACTAGTCATTGCCTAAGTATTATTGAGGTTATTGCATACTATCGCTTAGATTGACTAGTTAACCAGTCAGTCAATAGAGCCACATGTGTCTAATTTTATAATAATCTAGTTATGGTAGATGGCTTGACATTCTCTACCAAAGTAGTTGGTAAAGATTTTAGCTTTTCCCTTACTCTCCTAGTTGATCACTTAGGATTAAGGTAGATTACATATCCATTTTTGAGTTGTTCTAGTAGGGAGCTGCCATTTGGCGCACCCTATTCCCATATTACTTTGGATACTATCCATATATGCTTTTTGGGGGAAGATGGGGTACCTACTATGACTGACTTTAAATCCCTCTCCACGAGGGTACAGAATTATGTTTTATATCGAGTACTTACTACCTACATCCTGCCAGTCACATATCGTGATATTGCTATGATGCATTCATCCCATTCTTTTTTTCTTTATGCATTATGTCAGCGATTGGACATATATATTGCACTGCATGTATTTCACAACTTATCCATGAATTTAGCATTATCATTAGAGGACGAGTCCATATTCCCTATTGCCACGTATTGACATCTATGTTTTCGGCCATATGAGTAGATGTCATCTAGGGCACACTCACTCCTCTTAGTGAGTATGATGTATTTGGTCAATGACAATTATCTTTAGTCCATATAGAGGTTGTTGCTCAGGGGAGTCTGACTTGGATAGGGGGTATACCGCCAGTTGTCCCAGCTGAGGCCAACAAGGCAGGCAAGGGAAAGGAGGAGGAGATGCCGGACTTAACTTTTCCTGACATCTTTGCATCTCTTCCATTTCCAACCCCGCCTTCGACTTTCCAGTCCTTAGAGGAGCGAGTTGCTAGACTAGAGGAGTCTTGCTCTCATCTTGAGCAATTAATTTCTAGTCTCCATGAGGAGGTGGCTATTGGATTTCAATGGATGGAGAACATTTTTCATGTCTTACATTTGACTCACCCTCCTCCACCCCCATCTGCTGATGAGCCTTAGACATTGTTGCTACTTTGGTATATGTTACTTTTTAGATATGCTTGTACTTTTTATTTGTTTGCCTTATTTACTAGTTCCTTTTGATTATATATGTTGATTACTTTAGATATATGTTAAATGCTTCCTCTTGTTTACTTATACTGCTTGTTTTGATGAATGTCAAAGGAGAGGACAATGAGTCAAGATAACTAAAAATTATAAGATAACTAAAGAAAAATTATACTGATGTTGTTATTTTACTTCATTATTATTTTTTTATTTTTTCTAACTTTAACTCAGATTGTCATTACATCAAAAAAGGAGAGATTGTAGGTGCAATTAACACTAATAATCAAACTCAAATTTTGATGTATGAAAAAAGGTTAAAGTTAGATTATGTGTAATCTAATGTATTTACCAAGTGTGCAGACTAAAGGACTTGATGGGTGTAAAGGACCTAACATTAGGTTGAAGTCCAGTTAAGCAAGGAGGACCTGATAACTAATAGGAAACTCAGATAGATTAAGAGAAGACCTGATATCTGGCAAAAAGTTCAATTGGGTCTACAGGACCTAACAACTGACTGAAGTCGAGATGGGGCATCTAGTAGGAAGACATGGTGGGTCAAAAGATTAAAGTCAGGTAAGTCTACAATTGGTAAGTGGAGGTAAGTAATGGAGGAGAGAGATTTAGTGAGGATGAACTCTAGTGGGACTGTAGACGTTGGTCCAACTTATATCTATTTTAAAAATTTAGGTTAAGACCAAGACTAGATCTCAGTCTTTGTAAGACAGGATCTAACTCATAATCTTATTTTATTTAATATACTAACTCTATTTTGTAGATTATTTTTGTTATTAGACTAACTTATTTTTGCAGGAGTTAATTGTAAAAAGTTAGTCATAGATGAATAGTGCTCGAGATGCCTCAGAGCTAATTGGAGGCACCTCGGATGAGACAATGGAGGCACCCTAGATCTGATGGAGGCACCCTAATGTAAATAAGCTTCATAGATGAAGTTTCAGCTATTGGAGGCACCTCGGAGCTATTGGAGGCGTCTTTAAGTGGATAGAGGTCAGGACAAATGCAAATTAGATTAGCACCATTAGAGACGCCTCAGATCATTAGAGGAGCCTCAAGTCATTAGAGGTGCCTCTAATGACCTATATAAGGCAATATCGACCAGCACTTCAAGTACAACTTCTGGATAAGCTTCCTTAATCTTTCTGCTATGCCATGTTTTGTGCTACTGCTATATTGCTACGCTTCTACGCCCAGCTACTATAAACAGACCAACATCAACACATGAGTTCAATCAAATTCTCCTTCTTCGTGCATGAGGTAGTGTATGTTTATTACACTTCTTTCTTTTTTGTATTCGATTACTCTACCTGAAGTTTACCGGTAAAGAATTTTAGTAGATTACCTATCGAGAAAGCTTCAAAGGACTTGGATCTTGGAATAAGAGTCGTTGAAGACTCTGAACTAAGTAAATACCTGTATGCTACTTTTTTTTGGCTTATTCTCACTTAGCTTTTTCCGTTGTGCACATGTTTTAAAAGAATTGAAAAAAATAAGTTTTTTTTTAAATACATGTGATTCATCTCCCCACCCACATGTATCGATCTTACATTTTGCTTTGCACACTTGGTAAATATATTAGATTATATATAATTTAACTTTAATAATTTATTATATATTAAATCTGAGTTTAGTTATTAGTGCGACTATACTCATACTCTAATCCTAAATAAAAATTCATGAAAAGAAGAAGAAGAATCTCATAAATAAAAACACACACAAACAAAAAAAAAGAAAATGACATTAAGATAATGAAGAGAAATGGGAGAACAAGACATCATTCATTGGGTGGTTGGTCTTCTAATCACTATTGGTCCATGTGGTGGGAACCATCATCACTGCACTCCAAAATTCACAGAAAACAAACTACAGAACACAAAAAAAGACTGAGTGCCCTACATTTTCAATGAAGAAAAAGTCAGCTAAAGTGTGTGAAATGGTTTGGATGTGTCTGATTCTTTAGGGGACAAGTCAAGCTTGCTTTGAATTTTGAAGTGATTGCTGGCAATCAAGGAATATTTATAAAGGAGTAGCAATCAAGTGCCTGCTGCCTGCCATTGAAGCTCTGTCTGCTTGACCCTGTCAATGGCATCTGACAGTGCCGTCCTTTGCCTTGCCTTGACAGAGTGATTGAATGCATTCAGGCATCTCCATCTTGTGGTCAGTGACAAAAGTCTAGAAAAACAGCTCCACATTGTTGAATGGAATTTTAGATTGAAAGTGTCCACCACTCCACTGAAGGCAGGCTAAATCAATTCTCGTTTGTAGTTGAATGCAAACTAACAAAATGGGTCTATGTTAGATGAACTATCGGGATCGCCTCATTTTCAAAACCTATTGTATTTTCTAAAAAGACAACATCGTAGAGTGGAAAAAGAAATAGGTTGATTGTTACATCGACGTGCGTTTTAGATGCAATATCTAATAGGCCAAAGGCTCTTATCCTCAACTTGTGACTTACCATGTGAAGTAGTAGTCTACCTAATTTTTATTATGGCATGTTTTTGTCTAATTTCAAACCTAATGTCGCATTCTCGATGATGTGCATGATACTAACTGCAATATACAATAATAATTAAACCTTCTTATGCATTTGAACCAAGTAACACCAAATTTGAAAAGACCGTTCCAGTCCGAGAAAGTTTTCCACTGACCGTTTGGATAAATCGGAAAGTGCTCATGACAAACAGTCTAGAAGCCCAATATCTCGTGGTTGCATGTCCTATTTAAAAGAAATTTTTCTATAGATATATTATAGCTCTAGACTTTTACATTTCGAGATTTAAAAGCTTCCATTGAAAGAAGGAATGTCAAATCTTCCCTTGTCATCTTACAATCGTGACTTAAAAGATGAAGAATATTTCTATTACAATTGAAGAAAAAAAGGGATCATTTTCATAAGATATTATATATGGACTCTGAACACTTTTCATTGAATCTTAAAAATATGGTAACTTTACAGTAAAAAATAGAATCAATGATTGAGATATATGACAAATTTAAACACATTCAAACTTGAACCAGGACTTTGTTTACTTAGAAGGGATCTAGAAGGGAGAGAAGAAACTAAAGGGTCCAAAAGTAGAAGATAAATAAAATGATTTTACTCCAAAGGGCAGACTAGTTGATATGACTAACTATTGTATTCTCAACATTTTCACAATTGAATTTGACAGGCTAATTCAACTGGTTAAATCTAGAACTGTAGGGTAACCCAACTGTATTAGATCAGATCAATAGAGGCACTCAAATTTGATCACTTCCATATAAAAACTTGTGAGCGATTCAACCTTTTGATCTGGTTTCAAAAACAGCCCTTGATGTCACAAAATATGGCATTGAATATTATGAATGGTTAGAGAAAACTTCACACGCATGAAACTAATTTCATTTCTTAGTCCAAATCTGAATAGGATTAAATATGAATGGCTCTACAAATGGTTAGAGAGAACTTCACGCGCAATCTGAAAATAATTCATTTGTTCTACTGTGTTGTTTTTTCAGCAATCTTCTCATTGGATGATCACTGAGCAGAATCATCATTGACAAGGGGGCGCTTTGCAGAAACAGGCTGCTTAAATTCTTCGGCAAATGCAGAAGAGTAAGTCTTTATCTTCCAGGATATGAGAACACTGGAAGCAATTCCAAGTGAAGGAAAAATGTAAGAGTACAGTTGGGACTTCTTGGAAGCTGTTGTTGAGGCTACAGCTGCCCCAGCAAGACTGCCGAGAGATGTGTTTTGAAGAATCATTGGCAAACAACCGATAACAGTAGGAAGAAGGAAATCAACAAGGAACTTCACATTTGTGGCAGCCAAACCATAATTGATGACATAAGAAGGCAGGGGAGAGAATCGAGCAAGAAGAACAAATCTCCAACCATCACGTTCGACACCTTTGGCAAGGAGCTGGAAGTATCTGTTGCGATGCACCCATTCCTTTGCCAATTTTGAACTCCTAAAAATTGCCCTGTCAAACAATAAATAAATCTATCAACTTGGATATAGAAGGCATAGCTTAGAAATGAAACATGTTCTTTCAGCTAAGAGAGTTTCTGATTACAAAAAACAAGACGAGGGGAAGTAGACATTGCCTGATAGCTACGTGACTAATAAATCAATGAACACTAATTGTGGATATTAGTCATTATCAGCAAGGTGAATTTATTAAGCTCATCTATAATGGATGGATATCAAACTAGTTCACCTGATTGGAGTTCTTGTGCTTCATTGATAGCTTGTCATCAAACAAGTAAAATGATGGCTTTCTATGTTTGAGAAAGAAATTGCTCAAAGACATCTAAAGTAAAGAAATTGCTCAAAGACACATCACAATTCTTCTTGTTAGATTCACTGTCTTGTTTTATCTTTTTCCCAAGCAACCATGTCTTTTGATTGCACATCTAATGTGGCTTCTGATAGTCAGACCAAGTTTTGTTCAGGATAGTGGAGACCCTTAATGAGCCTAAACACATTGTCAGGCGTCAACTTGGAGTCCACGGAGGACATACCAGAGGTTGCACAAGGTGGTGTGGAAGGCAATGCACCCTATAGCTTCATAGCACACTCTATGCACCCACTACTCCCAATAAATAGATAGGAGAATAACTTTTACTTGTGATGGAATAGGCTTGAACTGGTCTGGCTATTAGACTTTGACCAAGTAATTTAACTCAAATGTTCACATTAGATATCTTAGAACAACTGCTTTTTAAGAAAGCATGGGTCATCATTTAACTCTTAGTTGTCTGCTAGAGGTGTTCGAGAAGCTATAACTATAATCAAGCAAACACGGTCCCTCCATTTCTCAACCTTGGACTGCTATTCTTTGATATTTGACACACCTCAAATAGCAAAATTGACATGTTACTTTTAAAAATATAGGATGAAGTAGCATTATTGTCATTATCAGATTGCCAGATCACCTGATGTCCGAAACTTAGGACTAATCATTTGGATTTAAGGAAATTAATATAAATTCAGTGTGATTATAACCATGCTAGTTCCTTGTGATTACAGTTTCTAAAATAACAACAATGATTATTTTCTCTCTATTAATTTGATTTTAATCACATAATTCTCAATATGGAATACCTTAAATATTATAAACTTCCTTATGCAGTTTAGATTAAGCACAAGTGTCATAGTTAGAAGCTCTATTAAATAAAGCATGCCTTAGTTCCCTAAACATGCTGTTATGGACCATGAATAAGCTCATGCAGCAAATGAGAATATGGAGCCCATCAAATACAAGAGATACAAGCATGGTAGATTTAGAAAGAATGGTGAATATCAAGATAATTGATTCAGTCGTAGTTAATTGGTTTTATTTGAGTCGAATATCTTTTATGAATTAAGTCTAGTATCTTTTATTTTTAGTAAGAATAATTTTTTCTTATTCCGTGTTTGTTTCTTCCTTCTTTGTGAAGGAGTGTCACTAGTTGTATTTAAATTGCTGGAATGCTACAATAAATATTATGATTGAGTTTACAAAAAGAAATCAAACTCCTAGATCGAGAGGTTCTCTAATTCCAACAAACCTCAAATTCTCCTTACAACCATAGGTCATAAAACCAAGAAAACAAAGATTGATTCCACCGATCAGTTGGTAAATCGTCCCATTACGCGATCCATATCCAAGGGTCAAAACAAATTGGTATTAGAGCTCATCTTAGCGGGTGACTCACAGGCACTTCAACAACGCTTTGATGTTTTTCTCAAATTTACTAGGGGGATAAAGCCGCCAATGAAAAATGACAACAACTCATCCACACTTAATGGGAGGAATTGTCCAAAGTCTTCTCTAAACTACAATTACACAATAGCCATCCTGGTGAAGAGAGTAGCAACCATCATAACCCACATGAGCAAAGGGTACCGTGGCCATGAGGAAGGATCCTCATATACATCATAGTATTTGAAAGTGGGCTTCCCACGTTATGATGGTAAAGCTGATCCTTTGGGTTGGCTCAATAGATGTGACCATTTTTTCACCATCATCGCACTTCAAAGGAAAAAAAAAGGTTGGCCTACCCTCGTTGAGAGAGATGGCCAATTATAGTTTATCAAACTAGAACGTGATTGACCTCATATTCAATGGGAGGAATTTAAAGATCTATACAATCTGAGGTTTGGGCCACCTATTTGCAACAACAAATTAGGCGAACTTGCCAAACTTCAACAATCAAGATCCGTGGAAGACTACCAGTGAAAGATCGAACAATTGGTGGCACGAGCGAGTTCCTCAACATCAAAACAAGAAGTTCAAATATTCATTAGTGGCCTCCAAGATCATATCGTTGTGGAAGTCGAGCTTCACTACCCAAAAGATTTCACATCGGCTGAGTTTGGCCCATCTTTATGAACGTCACTCTAAACGATTTAAAACTACCATCATACCATGGTGTGCCCCCATCCAGCTATCGAAGCAACCATTTATCAAGTGATTAAATCAGTCAAATATGGAAGAACAACGTGCTAAGGGCTTTTGTTTTATTGCGATGAACTTTACACTCCCGGTCACGGTTGCAAACGTCTTTTCTGGCTCGAGAGATTAGAATATTTTAATGAACAAAACCACATTAAGGATGTTGAAATTTCTCTCAATGCGATCACATGCACCCACACTCCTCAAACCATGCGAATTCAGGAACGAATTAACCACACCCGGTCCTCATTAACTTGGGGAGTGCTCATTGCTTTCTAAATTAAGCACTTGCATTCCTCTTCCACCCATACATCAGGAAAATTACATTTCCTCTCCTCATGCTATTCTCAACTATCGCTCATACTGTGGATGTTCCCAAACCCTTGTCGAGGCTTTATGGGAAGATGTGGTAGCTATCATGGAACATTACCCATCATTTGTGTTTGCGGACAAACCGATTTTTCAAGAGGGAGAGATGTATTGGATCGTGAACAAGCCCATGCAGCAAACGAGAATTTGGAGCCCATCAAATACAAGAGATACATGCACGACGGATTTAGAAAGAAGGATGCATATCAAGATAATTGATTTAGCTATAGTTAATTGATTTTATTCGAGTCCGAATATTTTTAGTAGAATTGAGTCTAGTATCTTTTATTTTTAGTAAGAATAATCCTCTCTTTTTCTGTGTTTGTTTCTTCTTTCTTCATGAAGGAGTGTGAGTAGTTGTATTTAAATTGTTGGAATGATGCAATAAAGATTATAATTGAGTTTAAAAAAAGAAATCAAACCCCAAGATCGAAAGGTTCTCTAATTCCAACGAGACTTTTAGGCTCCTTATAACAATAGGTCGTAAAACTAAGAAAACAAATATTGATTCCTTCAATCAGCTGGTAAACCATCCCATTACGTGACCCATATCCAAAGGTCATAGCACATGCTCTCTTTAATTGCTTCAAGAAGGTTATCTCAAGGGAGAGATTGACTAGTCTTACATTATCTTACAAGGGAATGCGTTCACAACAAACTTGGGTCTTAACAAGATATAGAAGAAGAAAGTGGATAGTAATGACTATTGAAAAACACATATGAGAAAAAACTTGGCTCTAGTATTACATTTAGGCAATGCATGGTTCATCTAAACTACATAGTGAAGAATAATAATATTTGTGAGGTTCCATGTTGAGAATTGTGATTAAAATTAAATTAATGGGCAGAAAAATAATCATCTTTCTTTATCTCTGGCTTTCTTTTAACACAAACAAATTGGCACTAGAGAAAGGGTTGGCCAAGCTATTGCAGATCCTAACAAAGTGGAAAATTGTGCATCACAATTTCCTTCACGACAACGACATTAATAGTAGCTCCAGAAGTCCGAACCTTTTTATTGGATTGGCTCATCAAGCATATGCTCCTACCAAAAAGGTGCAACTCTTAGTATCATGACAACTAGAAACTGGTACAGTAAGAGGCATGCTTCCATAGATACTGTAGCCATCCCGATCAACATGAAGAGCAACATCAGTAGGTCTCACCTCCACTTACAGTTGAGTGTACTCTCACTTCCTCTGAGGTGGTAACCAAGAAGAAAAATGACGAACATGAAATTTCACATTCTCCCTCAGGCTGACCATCTAAAGCAGGCAAATGAAAACCTAAAGGACCTAACTAGGAAGGTGAAGAGAACAAATTTAATTTATCATAAATAAGGTGATTCCAAAACAACTTTAGGCCAATAAAATCACAGGGTATATGATAGCAGTTCTGATCCTGCTGATCATTTGGGAATTTTCCCAATCTGATATGGTATAATTTGGCACCTCAATGCATCTCTATGCAAATAATTTCTTCTGTACTCTCACTTCTTCTGAGGTGGTAACCAAGAAGAAAAATGACGAACATGAAATTTCGCACTCTCCCTCAGGCTGACCATCTAAAGCAGGCAAATGAAAACCTAAAGGACCAAACTAGGAAGGTGAAGAGAACAAATTTAATTTATCATAAATAAGGCGATTCCAAAACAACTTTAGGCCAATAAATCACAGGGGTATATGATAGAAGTTCTGATCCTGCTGATCATTTGGGAATCTTCCCAATCTGATATGGTATAATTTGGCACCTCAATGCATCTCTATGCAAATCATTTCCTGCCACTCCAAAGGGAAATGCACTTTGATGGTTTACAATCCTACCTGCTCAGCCTATTTTTTCAAGCCAACAAGCTAGAGAATTCTTAGACCATTTTGCAGGAAGCAAGCAAGCATCCTCACAAAATGATGGTTGATCTTCACATCAACAAGGGCAACATGAACTAGTTTCAAATTTTTAGCCTGTTTTGCTACTGAAATAAATCAAATTGAGGAAATATGTGGCAGCAATACAAGCCTTTATGAAACAATGAAGTTATCAAATTCTATTCATCATTAGCTGATTGCCACCCTGGTGGAATGAGCTAGTAGGTATATGACTACAGAAGTTATACTATCTTCTAACCAAGAAAAAGAAAATCTCAAGCAAAGTGGTGTATGAAAAATGGGAAATTAGAATTTCCTGGAGATTTCCAAACCTCCATCTTTTCAAAATTAGAATTTCCTGGAAACAATCCCTTTGGATGAAAAAAAAAAAAATCTGATATCATAATGCTAGTGAATTGAAAAGGTTTTATAGAAGAGCCATGACCGCACAAAACCCTACAAGCTTAGGGAAATCCTTCAAAGTTTGTTATTAGCACAAGGATTTGTCAAAGTACAGAAAATTTTTGAGATTTTTCTAGACAAATAGATGAGTTAATCAAGAAAGGAGACATAAAGAAGATGACAAGAAAGATGATTGACAATAATCCAAAAGCAAATGAAACCAATAATAGTTGATATTAATGGTGGACCTAGTGCAGGAGGAGATACCAAGCCTGCTAAGAAATTTTATGCTAGAAAAGATACAAGATAAGGCAAGAGACCAAAGGTAGAGGGAGGTTGAGCCAATTAGTTCTTATATGCAGATGTAGGGATGTACTGCTAAAAGGCTTAGGCCTTGAAATACACCCAATAATAGCCCCAGACCAAACTTTAAAGCAAGTCTTGCCTCAGTGGAAAATATATGGAGATTAATGAAATGGGCAGTAGAATGAGTTTGATGTTACCTATAAACCTAGGGCTGCTGTATCTCAAGCCTCACTTTGTTATTTATTTTACATGTATTGATGAAAATGAAAAAATCATACATGATGGCATAGGAGAAGAAAACCTGGAATATCTTCTATGGCCAAGTAACAATGCTTGTATATTGTATATAGATAGTTCATCTATAAGAACCAAAGCAGGTGTCTTATTTATATTCCAACCATTCCAAGGAGAGGCATTAAAATATGCAATGAGATTCTCATTTTTTTTCAGCAACAAATAATAATGCAGGATGTGTAGCTTCCATAATAGGATTAAAGTTGTCATCCCAACTTTAGAACTATCTGTTGGTACAATCATATTCCAAGTGGTTGAGTTCGACCAAGTGGATTCCATGTGTTTGGTAAAGGTTTACCTAGCTAATATTGTGGTTACTAATGAAGTTTGTTAAGTGTGCATATGCAAAATATTTGACAAGTTACTGCAACTGCAATGGGTAGAAAAATCCAAGTAGGTTAAGTTGATTTCATCCTTGGCAAATTGAGAAGTTCAACAAACGCTTGTAAATGGAGAAACCCAAGTAGGCCAAGAGTGACAAAGTAGTCAGTGGTAGGAGAAGTTCATGTGTTGCCAAACGTAGAAGTCCTAATAAATCAAGGGTGATAGGAAACCAACAAACAAGAAGACTCGGAAGTGAGAAGTGAGCTTTCTTGGCAAATGAAAAGATTCGGAAGCAAGGCAATCTAAGTGAGTCATGAAAGATGGCAAATGCCAAATAATCTTGGCTTTGGGTAAAGACAGTCTAAGTGTGTTTGAGCTTGAGGTTTTTATCTTGAAACTCTATTGGGTTACATATGCTTTGATTTACTTTGTTGTTTCAATATCATTGAATTTTTGTAAGAGGTTTCTCTTCCTCTGATAAATAAAAAAAAATAGGGGGGTTTGTGAGGTGACTCATGTTATGAGTTCAAAGACCATGGACTAGGAACTTTAGATTCCCAACCACACAAAAGGAAGGAGCTACTAAACTTGCTTTTGAGATTTTAAATTGTCTATTTCATATTCCAACTATTCACCTCCTCTAGCTGCCGTATTGATCCTACAATACTCACAATTGGTACAGAAGCATGCTAATGGAGAAATACAACATATGGCCCTATGTCATTACAATACTAGCATATGGTATGCACGGAAACTTTGTAAAGCTTGACCTAATTTTGAATATACCCTCTAGAATTTAAACTCACAATTTGATGCTTTATCAAAGTTCACAATTGGAGTTCAAAATGTGTCAAATAGGAAAGTTTAAATAGAAACCATGACAAAAGATTGAAATTGTTGCTACTAATGTGAAGGCATTGCGTTAGATTGATTTGATGAAACAATACGAAAAACTAAAAAAATTCCCAAGGCCTATGTGAATCAAGAAAATAGATCTTTGGTATCTTGTGACATTGTGAATCTAGGAATATTATATAAGAAAAGATTTCCACACCACATTAAAAATGCCTAGGCACTTCACAAGCAACTATTGTCCTAGAGGAACTTATGCCACTCTCGAGCCTTGGCTTTTAGTTGAAGTAATAAGATATAGCAGAGTTCACAAAAAGGAAACTAAAGTTCACATCAGTAAGGAACTTGCAATTTGGCCTTGCATGGTTAATCAAAACTACACAACGAAAATTAATGAGGCATTCTGTGTTGAGAATTATGTGATTGAAATCAAATTAATGGAGAGAGAATGAACTTCTTTGTTATTTATCCAGTGGACCCTTTTACTATGCAATTTGTTTCTAGTGGTTGTTTGGCACCTTCTTCCATTAAGCATTTTGTGCCTTCACTTAGGTGACTCTAGTACTTCTTACAATGGTCCAACTGATAGTGACCTTCTGAAGGGTGGCATTTCAAGAAACAAGGTACAAGAATTTCATGCAGAGCTAAACACACGAGTGATTGATCGAAAATACCAACAATCATTTGTTGACCTTGATTGACACCCAATTTTGGCAAGAAGATGTTAGTACCCAAATCGTTGAAGGGAAGATTGTTGGAAGCTTGAGTGGTTTGACCATGGGTTTTGATGTTTGGGAAAAGGAGTTTAAGTTAGGCCTTGCCTTGTGGAGTACACGCAGGAGCACCTGTTGACTCAAGTCCGTAGAAGTAGGACAAGGGGAGTATGGAACATCGAAGGATGAGGAGTATCAGAGATAGCTACACTTGGAGCAAAAGACAAGTATGCAAAAAGGATGACACAGGAAGGAAGCTGATTGGCTTGGTGCATCCAAGACGAGGAGCTTCGTAAAAGAATATACCAGTGGAGCGAGAAGGAAGCACAGAAAGCATTCCAAAAGGGCTTAGTGCATTCTAGAGACGAGAAGTCAAGAGGAAGCCAGCACACATAAGTTGTTGTGAGATGAGTTGGGTGAACCTATAATTGAGTGGAGGATAGAACTCAACTTAGGCAAACTCAGTCTTAGTAGACTTGAGTTAAAGTTCTAGGCAACCGGAAATACTCAACACTCTATCAAAAGAGATGGCTATTTTGTGGATTGTTAGTGATAGTGTGTCAAGGTTGCTCTAGTTTTGATGAACCAAACCAAGTCATGGGTGAAAATATACCATCACCTAATATATGTAGATTCTCATGCTCACGGGGTGATGGAATCCCAAAGATTACACATGTAATAGGCTCTTTTGGATAGTCTCCTATCTTTAGAAGATTAATTTTATTGCCTTAGATTTCTCCTTTGAGTGTCTAGGGGCATATGTGTTTTTGAATCACATCTTTAACTGTGAAAATTTTGATTATGAGGTATTTAACTTGGTTAATACTGTCTTTATCTTTGGTATGCCATAATTACTAAAAATAAAACATAATCATTTTAATGATAACCAATCTCAACATCTTGACACATGTCCAAGAAGGTCAAATTGATTGACCATTTGGTCAAATCCTCCACCCTATAAATACCCACAAGCTTCCTGTTCAAAGGTATATTTTCCTTCTCCTTAGATTCTTCATCTGATTAGGGTAATAGAGCGTGACTCCAGCAAGCAAATTCCTTGCAGTCTCATTCAAGTTTTGTCCTTTCTAAATCTTGAACTCCAACCAACTTCTAGGTTGAGCAAGCTCCATTCAAATTACCAAGGGCCAACAAATTCACAACCCAACTCTTCATCAAATATAGACTCTTTAAACTGATGCAACAAACACAATTTTTCATTATTATTATTGAACTGTAGAACCCTTAAGTAAAGTAAAAAGGAAAAGTTCTAGATTTAAAAAATTATCCTAAAGAGCATCTTAAAACCAGTGTCCTTGCAGACTAAGAATAAGTGACTTCAATAAAGTATTTCTAAACTAATAGTCCATTATACAAAAAATCATGTTGTGTACCATTGTATTTTTAGGGTAAAACCAGTTTTCCATCCTTATCTCTTTACATAACTACACTTCTTTTAAGTGAAACATATCCAATAGTTTGAACATATCATCATAGCAAACAAGCCCATGAAACTCTTTAGTATTGTACATGTGCTCCCTTGGAATTTACAGGTATTCCAAGTATCTCTCAAATTCCAAAATTATGATTCTAGACCCAGAAAATAAAAATATTTAAACAGAACAAAATTGAATTAAACAAAATTTATAGTTTCATGCATGGAAATGTTAGAAAAAAATATCTTATAAATTTTATTTTGATTTTTATTCATCCAATTTTGTTAACTTAGTTCCATGTCCATTAAATTTGACTAAAATGAGATACATTTAGTTTACCCTAATGGAAAAAGCGCCTCCTATAATTAATGTGTATAGATAATTATAATAAACTCCTACCCTTGTTCTAGGACCAACAAATCTACATTTTCTCTCTTGTGGCCAAGATCTTCCAAATATTTACCCAATGACAACAGAAACTGACCTCCATTGTTAGTAGAAACAAAGTCATGCAGATTCAGTATTCTAATAATGAAATTAGCAAACTTCATTTTTCAATGTCTAGATGATAAACCTCCAAAAGGGAATCAGAGCATCGGCAATGAGTATTCATTAACACACTAATATTCCTGATGACTAGTTCGGATGATTGAACTTATTCTTACAATTTATTCAACTATAGTTTTCACATGCGAATGAGTAAAGAAGATCAAGACGTCAGCTTTATCTATAAGCAACCAAATCACAGATCAAAATAAAGCAGATAACGAAAGGGAAAAACAAGTGATCCGGATGACTAACCGTCCGATCCAGAAGGATAGGGAAGCGCCGAGGACCTTTGCAAAGAAGACGCAGAGCACAGCAGGGAAGAAACCGAAGAGCAGGGAAGCACCGGCCTCGAAAAAGACGGCGTAAGGCAGGCAAAGGGCCAGGGTGATGGTATGGGCGGCCACATACACCGGAATGGTCCACATCCCGAGCTTCTCAGACAGCCGCCGGAACGGCTCGATCGCCGTCTCCGCGTTGAGACCGTATCGCCGGCCCGCTCCAGCCATCATCGCCAACGCGCTCACCGCCACAGCTATCCGAATCCAAGCCTTCCCCATCTTTCCCTCCTTCGCCGATCTGCTCTCCCGTCCTTTGACACGCTAGGCGAGATCGCCGGGAAGCATCAACTTGAGTTGATTTCTTCTAATAAAAAATTGAATTTTATTTTTGGTTGCGCTTTCTCGTTTTTTATACAGAGAACACGTATTTACGGTGATTTGGGACCAATAGTGAAGTGACACGTAATGTATTAGCATATTGATGAACACAACTGATGACTCGCACGCTCCGAGCACGTGACGTGAATAGCGTAATACGATGAATCTCTTTCTTCCCTGTTATAATATTAAACGGTGATTTCACACTTATTATTCTTAAGAGGTGCAGGATCTGATTAGTGATCTCACACTTTAATAATCGTTTAAGGGTGGTGAATAACAGTTTCTACGTGACAGGATTGACTCGGTCAATATATATACATTGGGAGAGGTGAATAGCAATTTCCACTTCATCATGTTGACTATATTGATATAACTTATTTAAAATAAGGTCATATTTACTTACTTTAATTTAGTATTGGAGGTGTCTTCTTATAGTTCCATCAATTTCTCTTATAGATCCTTTGAATTTGAGAATGGATCGACTCGGTTCAGTTCTTCTTTGGTCAGGCCGCATTGGAGAGTACATGTCACTTTTGAATGCGTCTCAAACTTCCTCTTTGTTGGTGTGTCCCACTTGATGCAGAGGATGAGTACTCCATCTTCAGTAGGAAACGCGAATCCAGTTTGAATTATGATCCACATTTCCACTTGGGTCTTGAGATGGTACTTCATTTGACCCTTCCAGTAATCGAAGTTCTTGTCGGAGAAAAGAAACCAACGTGTGGTACTGTAACATTCTTGACGGGTCATTTAGTGAAGATCTTGCAAAGACAAAAATAATGAAACTTATTTCAAGACTTAGTTTTAGATTATTAGTGTGGTAGAAAAATAAAGTGAAAAATCAGCTTGAGTGGTGTTGCACCAATTTCAAGAAAAAATTCAAAGAAACAACAAATTTATCTAGAAAGGTTATTAGACTAATTTTGACTTATGGTAAAAATTTGAAAGTGGAAAAAAGGAGTACGAAATTTTTTTTTTACCAAAAAATAGACAAAAAAAGCAACGAAGAAGAATGCTCGAATGGTAGTTGTACTGATTCAGAGTGACCTCACTCTGATAACAATTGTAGGATCAAAAACACTAGAAGAGGGATGAGTGAATATCACTTAGAGCATCTCCAATACAAGCTTTGTTAAAGGTTTGTAAAATTGAAAACCCTTAACAAAAAAAGGCTTTTATGATTGTGTATGTGAGGTTTGGGGTTTTTAATTCAAGAGCGGGTTTGAGTTTTCAAACCTACTTTTTCCTCTTGAAGATTGAGACAATAAATTAATGTGCATGATTGATGTAATATGTATGGATTCATGCAACTACATGTAGAGAGAATTATAAAAAAAACTCACTTAAAGAGAGTTTTAACCATTGGGAATATTTGAATGAGCTTTTATAATATTGATGTGGCATGTTAAAATACTAAAAAAAACTCATTCAAAACTTTAATTATTAGAGATGCCCTTATAACTTTTTTACGTTTTTAAAAAAACACAGAATAATGCAGCGGAAAGAAATAAAGAGAGGAAGTATAAACAATGCTGACAAGTGTTGATTTTACTTGGTTCAGAGCTTATGATCACTCATACTCCAAGGCTCGCGATCAATGATCGCTTTTATTGGGCAATTCACTATCAATTTGTAAATTACAATTGCAAAGATAAGTAATATAATTTGAATGCTATAAAAATTATACTGACGACTTTGAAATTCAAAGAGTCGTGCTTTTAGGCGTCGGAGTTGTGTTGCGGAGTTATAGGAATGTCTTTGAAGCAACGTGTAAGAGATGGATCATAAAAATTAGTTGTGTTTGAAGAGCTACCTGAACCAATCTTTTATAGATTATTGAAGTTGCCTTGAACACCATGGAAAACGCCTTCAGCTGTGGAAGTTATCCCCAAAGCCTCGGAATCAATAACCTTCGCATTCTATGAAGTTCATCCATTCGAAGGTGCCTTTTAAGCACTTGAAGGCACCTTCGACCAAGGTGTTCAAGGCGTCTTCAGCATCATGGAAGGCACCTCGAATACTATTCACCCGAGGTAATCCTTTATGCATTTCACTTCATGCAAGACATGTTAGTCCAAATACAAAAGATACACTACAAAACAAAGTTAGTAAAGTAAAATATGATTAGCAAACTATTTGACAGTCTAACTTTTGAATTTTTTGAAAACCCTAGGTCGAATCAATGTCTACTGTTCCCTCAACGGGGGGTGCGTCCTCACCTACTCCTCTTAGGAGAATTTACTGTTTGCCAAAATTAGTCCTCCAACCATTTGAACTTTTGTTCAACGTCCGAGACATTAAGTCTTTTTGTTGGACTTTCAATCCCCGATCCGTCAGTCTTCTGCCTGGTGTCCGCAACCTCCAGGACTTTCACCTAGCATCCTCGACCTTAGGATTTCACCTAACATCCTTGACCCACCAAGACTTTGTCTAACCGTAGTTAGGACTTTCCATATGCCTAGCCTCAACTATGACTTTCCTTTGCTTAAGATCACTTAGAACTTTCCTGCTCACTTAGTTCAACTTGTTAGAACAACAACATAGCTTAACTTTGAACCTTTAACAATATCAAAATATAAATTTGATTCGCTGGTGCTTCTAGCACCAACAAAGAAGAGGGCCGGTGATGGCTATGCTAGATTCTATGGTTGCGAGCAAGGTTGTGTTTGGGAACACGGCTAGGTCGTGTTTCATTTTGAGGCCTTGAGCATAGTCGTGTTTGGCCAACAACTGTGTTGTTGTTATTATTATTTTTCTATGGCCTTAGTTAGGCACAACCATGTTGGAGAACATAGTTAGGTCGTGTTCACCTCTGAGCTAATTAGCACGACCGTGTTTGGTGACATGGCATGCAAGTGCTTATTTTTTAGTATGGTGGTATAACTGTGTCCCGGGACACAACCTGCCCATGTTCTTCCACAATTTTCCTTCTCACGCCTATGGTGGTTGCCACGACCAACTTGGGGGTGCTCTTGGCCCAGAAATTAGTCAAAATAAAAACTAAAATTAGAAACAAAAGGGAAAAAAATCAAAGCTAAAATGAAAGAAAACTTGAGTTTCCTCCCAAAAAGTGTTTGTTTAAGGTCACCATCTTGACCCCTGTTTTAGATTCAACTTAGAGTCTTTGTCTTGAGGGGATTGTGTGTTGGATCATAGAG
>JBBMJZ010000036.1:5612583-5631548 GCA_037833815.1 Zingiber zerumbet
TCTCTAATCTTATCCACGGCAATGTCAATCTCTTTCAAACCATCTTGTACAATCAAATTGAGAATATGTGCACAACATCGAACATGAAACAAAGTGCCATCAAAGATCAAAGCATTCTTTAACCTAAGCTGAGTTTTAAGTATTTCAACACAAACATCATTCGCACTAGCATTATCCAAAGTGATAGAAAACAACTTCTTTTCAATACCCCAATCACAAGCCAAACTATAAATCTTTTCAGCCAAAGCAACCCCTGTATGTGGAGGTGGAATATAGGAAAAATTCAAAATTCTTTTTTGCAACACCCAATTCTTGTTTACATAATGTGCAGTCAAACTCAAGTACCCATCAGTTGCAATAGAAGTCCATGCATCAGAGGTTAAACATATTCTACCAGGGCATGCAAGTAACTCAGTACGCAATCTACCAAATTCAACACCATAAATCTTCTTAATGTCAGACTTTACAGTGTTTCTGGAGAAATGGCAAACTCTCGGTTCCAAGTACTTAAAGATATTCCACATTCCTTCATATTCAACAAAAGAAAACGGCAAATCATGTCTCAAAATTGCATGCACCACTAACTCCCTAAATTTATCTTGACTAAAGGTTGTTCTTGTGGTTAAGCACGGACCTTCATCCGTAGCAATTATGTACTGTCCAATTTCTTTTGTAGTCATTCTCACACATTTTTTAATATGACGGTGTAAATTACCTGTACCACTTTTGCTATCAGCTGCATACTTAGCCCCACACTTGTTGCACTTGCATTCGAGTTTCCCGTCTGAATTTCAAGGAAGCATACTAAAGTGTGACCAAACTCCAGATGAAAGTCTTCTCTTTTTTGTTGACGGTTGAACTTTTTTCGCTTTATCTTTATGGCAAGAAGATTGCGAGCCTTGTGGTATTTCTTGAATTGAATCCTCACTGTCATCTTCAATATCCATTAAAATTTCATCTTCTTCGTTCCTTTCCATATTTTAGTATTTTACCTACAAAATAATTTTCAATAAAAAAAAATATACTAGTAATAAAAACAGAGAAGACACAGAAGTGAGAAGACAACTCAACTACTCAAGCTTAATTCAAGCCTCAATAGACAACTCGAGCTTCTAACAGAGAAGACACAGAAGACAACTCAAGCTTAATTCAAGACATTCAAGTCAAAAGAGAAATCAGAAATGGGGGTGAATCGTGATGATACCTTTCTCGTTCGGTAGCCGCGACGATATCTAGGGCTTATCTTGGACGTCGCCGCGTCGTGGCTTCGACATCGATGGTCGTCGCGTCGGATCGTCAACGTCAAGGGCGTCGAGGCATCTGGGGATCAACGTTTAGAACTCTAGGGTTGTCGTGTTGGGGACTCGGGGCTAGGTCGTCGCGGCGTTGGAGATTCGGCCATCGGCGAGTGGAGAGCTCTAAAGAAGGGTGAAGAACTGAAGAAGAATCAAAAATTGGAAGATGAAACTGAAAAGATTCTCGTGTTGCGTCGCAGACTCGCAGTGTCGCGTCGGCCGCTGAAGAAGAATTAAGAAAAGAAGATGCGCCGTCGGGAGTCTCGGGTCGGGAGACTAGGGACGGGTAGCTAGGGTTTTTAGTTTTTACTTCTTAACTTATTTATTTTTTTTATTTGTAATTTTAGTTTGAATTACTCGGCCACAGGCCCACAGCCTCTGGCCCACAGGGGCTAGGTCGTCGGGAGTCCCGACTCGGGACGGGTAACTTATTTATTTTTTTTATTTGTAATTATAAACGGGTCCACGGGTTATAATCGGGTCATTTTAGGTTGACCTGAACCCGACCTGTTTATTAATAAGGTCAATTGGGTCGACCCGATTTCGACCCGAACCTGAAACTATCCGACCCAAACCTGATTTTTTCGTGTTCAGTTCGGGTCGTGTTTTCGTGTCGGGTGAAAAATTACCACCCTTAAGTCCACTACAATTAGCTGGAGCTAGAATTGAAGCGGGTGATTTTAAAGATTTTTTTTTTAAAACAAATCTATTTAGATATAGTCAACCGATGATATCAGTCTACTAGAACCGACCAATTTGATTTAATTAGTTTAACTAAAATTTAAATTTAAAAAATAAAACAACTGAAAAGACTGATATAATCAAAGTTTGTTTAAAACATTCAAATAAACCCAACATCATAAGGTAAGCCGAGCCAACTCTATAATGCTTAAATTTATTTGATAAGGTAAACATATTAAATCGAGCCTAAAATAAATTAAGTCATTAAATAATTATATAAATTTTGCTTAGTTTCTTTTTTATAAACTTAAACTTGATTTAAACTTAATTCATTGGGCTCTCAATTCAAGCAATTATTAAAAAAAATTTACATTTTAACTTTTTTTTATTAATTATTAAGTTTGATAATATAAATTTATTTATTTATTTTAAAAATATATTTATTTAGTAAATTAATGAGAGTTCTCTTGATAAATATGGTTCACAAATATTATTTACGAACGTTAACGAGCTAAACACTTATATGTTCAAGCTTATTCGTTTAATTAAATGAGTTGTTCAAGGTTATTAATTTAATTAATCTGGTGTATATTGATCAAACATAAACAAGTTCTTACCAAACCAAATACTAAATTTATTCATGAGCATTCAATTCATTTACAACCCTAATCCAACTTTCCAATTCGACCAATTCAGTTCGTTATTTCGATTTAACTAAGATTTTACGCACCCATAGTAACATCTATGATCAAGACGAATTGGTTTCCTATGATTCTAGAAATTTCGATAGCATTCTGCCCATGAATTTGTTACCAAAATTACAAGAGTAAAACTTTAAAAGCTGAAATTTTTAATCATCGTTTCAAAATGGCTGCAGCAATAAAAACACACTAAAGGTGGATACCAAATAATGTAAAGGAGTGACTGTTGCCTCAAACAATGCTGTTGAAAATGAAACATCGTGGATTGCAACAGCATTTCAATCTAGAACAAACCACAAACCACAAACCACAAACCACAAACCACCAACCGTATAGATGGAGTTGAAGTAATTTTGATGAGATGAAAAAGAAATTTATCCAGTGGATGGACAGATGCGAACTGGTCGATGAGGTTTTGGAGCTGCAATAAATAGAATATCAGCGAGCATCACTATGATAACGTCAATAGGAGAAAGTGGTCTGAATAAGTAATGATTTTAACAACAAAAGGAAGCAGGGAGGACAATTTGTTGCCTATAAAAATCATGATACCAAATAGTGAAAGATATACTGAATGTTAGATGTGAAAAAGAAATAATGAATCTTCTGATAATCTCAAACAACAAACAAGTTCATACTATCAGAAATTGCATCCAATTCCGCTAACATGAGGTCCAGTGTTCCAGGATTTCAATTATAGCATTGATAAATACAGATAAAATTATTCAAAAAAATAAATGGGTTCACATAATATATAATGATTGATTGATGCAACAAAGTTGATTGTCAAGAGATTCAAATAAATCATATATGGACAATATTAAATAAGAAAAGTATATTGGTGGGAGTTACCATTTGGATTTCCTTGTTCATAGAAACATCTAAAAAGAGCAACAGCCTCCTCTGCCATAACTCCTCCTTTACATTCAAAGCCCTTGGCCGGTGAAGCACCTCTACGAGTAAAGAGAACTATGAGCTTGGCTCAAGAAAACTTGAAAATGATTTACACTAAAATAAAGGGGGAAACATGAAAATAATGGCTACAAAATATTCATGGAAGGTAAATTATAGAGAAATAGACACATGTTTATCAATGAGCACTAAGACATGCTTAATTACTTCAATGACCTCTTCAACAAGCCAAGAAATATAAAGTCGATACATACTACATAGACGAGAAATTTAACTGCAACATGCATTTTTTCTTTGTTTGTTTTGTTAAATTCTCATATCTCTATGTCCAAAGAAGCTTCGAACCATTGGGATGGCAGAACACAGCTGAGAAGTCTAAGAAAATTACTTTTTCATCAAAAATAAGAAAAGAAAGTAAGCAAGGGCTCAAAACAAAAGAAAGCACTAGGCAGACTTGTAATTAACTTTGCAAGTTCCTCTTGCCCTCTATACAAGATAGATAGAATTGTCATGGAGTTCGACCATATGATGTTTAAATTTCATTGATTCTTTAAGGGGGAAAAGGATCAATTTAGAAGTAAACCTTGGCAATTTCTTAGTGATCTCATGAAGGGATAAAATAGATCCACAGCCTCCGAACTTGTCATTAGCACAGCCATAAAATACTTTCCTTATGCCTACATGAAAGTCATTAAGAGGAACAAATAACAGTACAGTAACTGAAAGTACAAAAATCCAAACAGGGTATCTTTAGCGAACCAAGAATGGATAAGGCTGTTGCACACATGATGCATGGTTCACAGGTAACATAAAGATCGCATTCCGACAACCTATCTGCAACTTCCAATTGATTAAAACCAATCTTTTGCCACTCTTCAAGCAAAGTATCGATAGCTTCCATTTCTGCATGTCTAGTAGCCTGAATATACAAGGGAAAAACACCGGCATCAACGTTCATCCAATTAAACAGCCTAATTTACAAGGCATATGAAAATATTTTAAGCCTTTAGCCATGTTGAGTTGGACAAGTGAAATATGTCTAATGGCAATTAACCAATCATTGCAAAGATGGAACATAACACTGACAAACTTTGCAGGATAAGAGCAAACTATTTGTTTCACTTCCCTACGGATAAACAATTCCAGTGAGGAATACATGACTAGCATAGAAGAGTGACAAGTATATAGGAAAGCATCTATTAGAAGAATCCTAAAAAATAGAATTGGACTAATACTTTTTCTCCATTTTCTTTAGCAAAAAAAAAAATAGTAGGAAAATAAAGATAAAGAAACCATATTCTGCTACTGTTCTTCTATTATTACATCCATTCGATTTGGTGAAAATTTTGTTTTCAATAATAAAGGGAAGTCTGATGCAGGAAGCTCTGCCAATGCAAGGTCCTGTCAAAAAGTCTATTGTATACAGCCTTACCTGCTTTGCAAAAGGTTGTTTCTGAGACTCGAACTCTGACCTCTAGGTCACACGACAGCAATTTTACCATTGCGCCAAGGTTTCCCTTCTTCATAAATAATAGAGCTCAAATTTATACTTGAAAAAAAAATTCAAATCTACTTTTTAATTTATGGTAGAGTTTTCCTAGTCACTTTGGAGTAAGGAAAGAGGCAAAGAAACTTAAATTTTATATATATATATATATATATAGAGAGAGAGAGAGAGAGAAAGCTGATATGCTCCCCGACTCTCGTTGCATAACTATGCACGATTTTCACTGTAACAGTGCTCCGTCAAATTTTTTTTGTTTTTCTACTATAGCAGTGCCCCTGAACCCCACATAGCAAGAGCTTCGTGGACCGGGCTGCATATGGTTCAAAGGGGTCATTCAGGATGACATTTTTTTGCCAACGACCAATCATGCAAAGGGACGAGCCGACGAACAAATACACCTATAGAGTGGCACGGGGGCAACCCCCGATGCCAGGCATATGGTCCAAAGGGGTCATTCAGGATGACATTTTTTGCCAACGACCAACCATGCGAAGGGACGAGCCGACGGATACATACACCTATATATATATATATAGAGAGAGAGAGAGAGAGAGAGAGAGAGAGAGAGAGAGAGAGAGAGCTGATATGCTCCCCGACTCTCGTTGCATGACTATGCACAATTTTCACTGTAACAGTGCTCCGTCAAATTTTTTTTGTTTTTCTACTGTAGCAGTGCCCCCGGACCCCGCATAGCGAGGGTTTCGTGCACCGGGTTGCCCTATTTCTACTGTAGCAGTGCCTCGTCAGCATTAAAAAAAAACCTAAACTATTTTCCACACTGTAGCAACTACGATTTCGTTCCTCCCTCTAAAAGTAACATTGAAAACTCTACTTCTTACTTTCCCACTAAGGAAACTAAAATAAGAAAAATATTTTTCAATCCTTTTCATATAAGTTTATTCTCTATCCTCTTTTTTTCTTAACTGTTTCCTTTCATAGAAGAAAACAAAACCTAAAAGAATATGAAATTGATCAGCAAAGTATGCAAACAGGTTTGGTTCATTTGTTACACTTGGCTATTAAAAACCATGAGTAAACTTCTAAGCGATGTAAAACAAGTAGAAATATTGATTACTACAAATAGTGTCTGTCACCTTCTTTACAAACCTACTCAACGAAACTATTTTTCACAAGTACACAACTAATTTAATGATTTATGGGAATCCAAGACCCAATGTAAGATCTTTGTCCATGCCAACAAACAATTTCTCAGTAGAATCAAGCTTCTCCTAGTAAGATGGTTCTAATTCTTTTCTAAAATAAATGTTCACAACATAAAATCTAACGAGGGTGAAAGATCCAATCAGGAACTAAATTGGTAGCCATATGATGTCGACTCAACATTTATCATATGATTTATGCTATGATATGTTTGAGATACTTAGATTTTGTAAAGAGCATTTATTTGCCCAAAGAATTCAGGAGTAGTGACTAACTGATTTTAATTTCACATCCATAAGGCAAAATTTTCTTCTCCAATGCCACTATTTATCCAGCTTCTACATATTTCACTTACCTTGGGCAGAAGTAAAAATGGGAAGAGGATGTGTGTTTCTGATTGACAAATAAATTGACATCATATGGAAATAATGCGAAAGCATAGATTAACCTCTTACACATCAAGATCTACATGATCAGAAGTGAAGGTATCAATTAGGTAGCAAATGGAATTCACTAAATTAGTTAATTACACATGTTAAAGATGTGAAGGATGAATGATTGTACATTTTAATTAGTGTTCATATATCAGCAATTGAGGGTTATCCTTGAAAGGGGGAGGGAGCAAATATAGCAATTTTTTATTAAGTTGAACAACAGGAAGTAACTAATAAAGTTTCAAAACAAATTAACTTGTAATCCTTGAAAGGATATGCCACACATATGATACTACAAACACTAAGAGGCTTGTAAGAACTCTAGGTAATGGATGTAGCTTCTGGAACACTTGTGGCACCTTATAACTCAAATAACATTTGAAAGGACATGAAACTACATAGCAGATTTGAGTTACAGTTTCAGTAAATGTAGCAAGCGAGTGACATCAATCAGAGAAAAAGAAAACAAAAGAAAAGGAGTAGAATAGATCTGAGACATACATTCCTTGTTGCAGAGGTATGGTTGCTACCTGAAGAGATAACTTCTCCATCCTTGACTAAAACGCACCTAATGGAACAAAAATTCTAAATAACAGAACAGGGTGCCTAAAACAACTGGTATTCCAAGTAAATGTTATCATGGTTATGATGTTACATTGCAACTTGTCATCAAATATTGAGATGATAAAATTGGAATACATCCAAAAGTATCCAAGGAACAACGATAGTACTCAACATCAGACTATCCAGAAATTGGAAAACACACACAAATGTATCCAAGGAACAACAATTATAGTCAACATCAGCTGCCTTAAAATATAAACATGTGGCTGTACAGAAAAGAAGTGTAAAGGTGTAACAAGAAAAACCCCTACAATCACAAAAGCTTCTAGAATCATGTCTTATTTACATTAACAATTGCACCCTACCTTAATATATTCTGAGCTCCAGAAAACAAGTCTAACAAACCACAGTTTGACACAAAATTCAAAAACACACAACACCACCTTAACAAGTAAAAGCAGAGTTATCCTTCATAATTGATGACAAGGCTCCACCTAGTGGGATAAGGCTTGGTTGTTATTGTATATGATGACAAGGATCTAGTTTGGACACTAGCCTTAAATGGTATTAGAAAAAAATGACTAGAGAACAAAATGGAACTTCAAGTGCATGATCTTTTTACGTGACAAACAATTCGTCAATAATAATTAGTAGAGTTTCTTAAGGAACACTCCAAGTAAAAATGACCAGAGGACTTATTGGATATCTAACACAATTATGACATAAATCACTACTAAGAAAGGGAAATGATAATTGATAACAAGATGAACCATCCACTGAGTCAAAAGAATTAAAAGGTAAACAAACATCACACAGAGAAACACTATACTTACCCAACTGGAACTTCTAGCTTTTCCAGTGCAAGCCTAGCCTGATGAATTAAGAGAACCAAAAAAATGAGCATCATATTTGTAGTATGAGAAAAAGTAAGCCTATAAGATAGCAAAAACTATCCAGTCACTCAAAATAGCACTTAAGTCTTTCTTGTGATGTTTTTGCCAGATTGAGAGGACCGGAAAATGGATGAATGAATGAGCCGATGGATATTGTTTAATCTATTCTTCCACTCGTTCATTGAGAAAAATGAATGGATGGAATGACTAGTTTATTCCTCCATCAATTCACCCATTCAGTTGGAGTAAAAATTGAAGAATAACTAAAATTGAAATAATCATAATAATAATAGCCTCCTCTCCGTAGCTCCTTTCTGGTGTTCTCTCATTTCATCCAACCAACTTCCAAATGCTCCCAACTCTTTCAATTTGTAAACATAAACATTTAATTAGTTTGAGAATAATTTGTGCGGCCTTGTGGCATATGATGTAATCTGGAAACTAATCAATGATTAACAATTAAAACACTAAGGTAAGACCATTCCACTGTGGTTGAATTTCATGCAGCCACATGCATCAAATAAATTTCTGGGCTGCAACAAAATAAGTTCTGGAAAATATGGAAAACACAACTCTATCAGGTATGTAGCAACTTATTAGTTTTAGGCTCCGCTTGTTTTGTGTAACATATTTCTTAAGAAATATTATTCATTTTCCAGTCTTTGGTACAATGTAATAGATAGTCAAAGAAAATATGGAAATTTTGCAGGCAAATGAGTTTATCTCAAAATGAGTGGAAATCATTTTCCTCCCCCAATGGACAACCCTCTGCTCTAATTAGTAAACCCTATCTGCATTCCACTCTCTATCATTGTCTGTGAGGCCCTCCACTCTCATCCCTGAATCCTTTGAAGCCGTACATGAGCCTTCCACCAACTAATCTTATCCTTCATGTAAATAAGTGGCTAAATATTGTTTCATTTATCCTTCCACTTGTGTCCTGCGAGAATTGTTAAATATTGTTCCAAAGATGTTTAAATATTGTTTAATCATAGTTCTACTTTTTTACTTAAAGGATATGGTTGAGTGACGATATATGTGACCTGCATGACTCGTCCGGCTGCTCAGCTCACTTGGTTGGAACACCTATATCATTCATACCCACCCAATCGTGCTTGCCTAATTTGCCTAAGTCGAGTGACCCTTCCTTGTCATTCAACCCACTTGGTCACCCACCTCTTACATCAACAGTCAACCCACCTGATTAGACTCATCAAACTAGCTGACGCAACTAATCTAGCTTACTCAACCCATCCAAGGTAAATAGGCTCTTAGCCATCTCCAACATAGACAAATCCCTCCTCTGCCCTTCACCCTTATCCGTGAGTCCACCCTTATTAGAAAAAGGGGAAAATATTTCATCTATGTGTGAAACAAACGATGTGTTAGTGTGACTTCAAAACACATACAAAAACTATGTGCGCAAAGAAAAATGGTAGAAATGTAATAAACTAGGAGAATATAAGGATAAATACATTGCATGAATCAAAAATCTAACCTGTCTTCTTGATATTATTTAAGGACCTTAGAGGTTTTAGACAATGTGAAATGAAGAAATCAACCAATGTTGTCGACAAAGTCAAGTATTGTTAATGGTTGTTGATTATAAGATGAAATCAAATAAAATAAAATTGAGGGTAAAAAGATATGAAAAAAATAATATAATATAAACCTCCTATGTCCACCCAAAGTGAGTGTACTGGAAATTAATAAATCAGAATCTTTAAACTTCAACTTATTCAACCTGATTCATCCATTCTTCCAACCTAAGAGATGAAAGAATGGATACATGAGTTCATGTGTCCTCTCATTCATCCATACTTCGACTTATCCATCCAATCAACCATCTAGTGGTGAAATCTTTTTGGAGCTATGGGCTTCATCAGGTTATGTTATGTTGGCTTGAGATGCATTCATGTTCAGAAAAGGAATGAGGTACAAACACACGTTCAAATACAAAACTATATTTGTTGGCTCGACTAAAATGTATCATTCTAGTTATCCATTAATGGGGATATTGTATCAGCATGGGCAAATGTTACTATTTCATGTTGACAAGGTTTCAAATGGCATCAACCAAGACATGGTCAATCGTGGCTGACATCGTCCAAAGCCAACAAAGACAAGAAGGTTATCTTGCCACACCTCACCCTTTGATTCCAATGATCAATGGGTAAAAGGAGCAAAGAGGGGAAGAGTAGAAGCACCAATAAATGGTAATTAGCCATCCATATCTTGTACCTATACCTGTTCGAATTTCAAATGTTTACAAGGTTATGTTTATGGATATGAGAAGAAATTAATTCAAATATTAGATTATCTTGGAAGAACTATTTAATATGTAATTATAAAATTATAAGATTAAGCTTAGTAGCATGCTATAAGAATCAATGCTCTCAATACACTCATTTTGATATTAGAAAGGTATATTCGTTAATTGAAATGCTTCTTATATTATTGTAATTTATTGCTTTTAACTTTTCATCAAATTGATTTTATAATTCGTCTAGGCTTATATTTTGTAGTAAACATGCTTCATGGTAAACAAGCTAAATAAAAGGAAATTATAGAACCAAAAATCATTTGTGTTCATCTAGGTGTGCTTTAAAGAGTGACCAAGCATGCCAATTGTCGACACGACAAGGTACTGAAAATGTCATGTTCCGATTAACAATTGAAACTTTGACACCTAGCAATATTTTAAACCTTTGATACAAGAAAATGAAGCATAAAAAGTGAAATTTATGTTAAACAACTAAATTGACATCAATGCAAACACTCATTCACATGACAGCCGGTTAAAGCACTATATATAGAACATAACCTAGTAGGTATACAATCTTGATAAATGTATCCACAAAAGAACTTATAGAGAAAGGAACAATCATAGAGTTCATGACTTTAATAATACAATAAAGAATGAACTAATCATGACAACATTAGGGCCATTGCTCACAAGATAAATAGAAGGACAATCAAATTTCATCTTATGAAACATAATTTTCATGCAGGGGAAGTGAGATGGCAAGCTAGAAACAGAATTTTTATTTCATACACCTGATCCACATTCAAACTTATGTCTTGAACATATATATATATATATAGGGGTCATATTTTCCTTTCTCGCAATGATCAACTAACCTGCAATTTCTTGGAAAGATGTAAAAGATAAAGAAGGATATAATAGATCTCAAAAGGAAACAATATATGAGCAATTTCAAATTACATCTCAGAAAGATGATTTTTTTAAAGAATTAAGATAACCTGCTCAAGGGCAAGCTCCATAAGTCTCAGTTCAGCTAGGGAATGTCCAGTTTCCTGTGCCATCTAACAGCAAAACGTGGCATTGTAATTCACAGAAAACTAGATTTAAAAAAAAAACTTCAATATCCTTTAACTTAAGCAAGGAAAATATTCTAAAATCCCAATGACCTAAAACATTCTTACTGAAATATAATTTAGATGCATAGGCAACATAATTTGCTTGAAATATGAACTGTGCAATCAAACAACTCATAGTATATTTTAATATATGAACTTTGCCTGAAAAGAGACTACATAACAAATGATCCTCCCTATCTGAATCACATAACAACTAAGTCACCCTGAATTGACTAGCCTGGACCATCTTAATCACTCAAACCATCATGCCCAACCCGTCCAATATGCATGACACCTGAATTGACCAACTAAATATTGGTCCACCTAACCCAACTAGATTAATTGGCTCGCCTAGACTGCCCAACCCATTCGGACCATTTGCCGCCTGAGTCACCCAACCTAATTGGCCTACTTAGCTCAGCCCCAAAACGTCCAGCTCATTTGGACCGTCTAAGCCAACTAACACGCTAATCCCAATCAGAATGTCCAACCCAATTGAATCGTTCATGCCATTCAACTTGCTAGCCTGCCCAACCTACCCCAAGGACTCACTAGTTTTGAGCTCACAAGTTTAGTGCTAGGACTTGAGGATAAGGTTTGATGCTCATGAGTTGGTTAGGAGGGTCGCTGAGGCTTTAGAATCAAAGATGGGTATTGTTTGTGAGAATAATGGGTGAATATTTAATGTAGCAATAAAAATAACTAAACTCGTTGAAAAAAATATATATTATAAGAACGAAAGAGGATTCAAAAAAAGGGATCTTTACCCCTTTTAATAGACCAATTATTTGTAAAAAATGACTTGATTGCTAAAAAAAACTAGGAAACTTTCTAAATAAAAATGACTTTCTTTTAAGACTTTCAAAATCTAGAATTTTCTATACTCCACTATGACTATGTCATCCTCCTTTATCAAAAAGAACTTGACTGTGTCAATTAGGGGAACAAAATGATTTGTCAAATCTTGGGATGCCAAGTATAGGTACAAAACAAGTGATCAAGAGGTGCCTTAATAGGAGATGGTTCTAACACCTCTTGTTGGATCGTAGCGAATAAGTCAAGCGTTGTATAGTAGTTCCTCTTTTGTGATCCATGTGTCTTCTATGTTTGGGAGTACTTTCTAGTGGACTAAGTATTTTTATGTGTCCATGAGAAACTCGTACTATGTATGTGTCAATGAACCTCTCAATCATATAGATTGGCACTGACAAAGGAGGAAGACACAGAGTCGGAGTAGCAAAAGTACCACATGTGAACAAATCGAAAGATAAAAAAAGGATCTCATTATAAAATATCAGACCCTCTATACTGAAAAATAAACTAATATTTAATTTATGTGGTACCTCAATAATATAAGCAATAGGACCGATTTTCTCACATTATGAAAAGCACTAGTGGGGCAAGAACAATGTTTCTTGTGGGAGTTTTTAAAACCCGCTTAATGCGGATGTAGATAACAATGTAATCTCCTATACTGTATTACTTTTGTCTAGGAAATTCATCTTTATGAATTTCCTAAAGATCATTACTCAATGAAAATTTTAAATTAATATCAATATATATATCTCAAATATACTTAGAAAAGATCTAAGTTGACTCGAAAAGGTGGAAAGTGATAGGTAAGAAAATAACTAGTCATAAAACTAAACTAGCTAGGTGACAAGCTTTAGACCCATAGATGGCCTCAAATGGATTTTACCCACAAAATGATTTATAAAATTGTTATAAGCAAACTCAACAATGGGTAAAATAGAATCCACCCAAGCAGAATATAATTAATACCCTCAGTTTGACCATTGGTCTGAGTATAATATGCAAATAAAAATTTGAAGCGTCCTAAAAAGTTTCTATGGTCTTTTAAGCATAGCAAACAAATTTGATATTTTCACACATACCTCAATACATTTCTAATTCCTCATGAGACATGGAAAAATAAATGATGAATTTTGAATCCTTAAATTGTTCTTTAAGGAGATTGTTTGATATAGGTAATTTTTGCAATCAAACAATCTCCTTAAAGAACAATTTAAGGATACAAAATTCATCATTTATTTTTCCACATCTCATGAGGAATTAGGAGTGTAGAAGCATGTGTTTTGTTTGGTTATCTTAGTTGTCTGACACATATGGCATTGTGATACAACCATATAGCTATGTCTCATTTCAAAGATTATCAATAAAACCTGTCCAAAATCTGGGCGGGTATTGTCGAAAACGTATCATGAGATCCTAGCTCATAATTCTAATATTAAAAAGTCCCATGTAATGTTCGAGGAATACATAGATGTCTTCCCTTAAATAGATCACCATCCTTAATTACAAAACCAACCAAGTTATGACGATTTCCATCTCGGATGTCTTGAATCTCAAAGTCATAACTTGTAAGGTATTCGTTGTTCAGGCATTCAAATTCTATCGCAATAGTTTTCATCTTGTGTAGTGTGGCTACAACTCGATTCAATTCGGCTTGTTATCTTTCCTTAATTGGAGTTTTAAGATAAAAGTGTACTCTTGGAGGAACTCAACTCATCTAACATGTTTGGAGCTCAATTTTGTTTGTGATTAGATATAACTAAGTGCCTTATAGTCAAAGTGCAATATAAATTTGTTTGATAATAAGTAGTATGACCAAGGCATCAATGCCTTAGAGCTTAGATAATAGCCTAAAATCCTTTATCACATGTGGAATGACATGTTGATTCTTATTGAATTTCTTGCTAAAGAAGGCAATAGTGTGCCCTTCTTGCTAAAGTACCTCTAATTTCTATCCTAAATGCATCACATGCACCCTCACTTTAAAACCAGAATGTCTAAGGAACACCCTAACGACAAAGACAGAAGACCTAGTCATCCTTTCTTTAATTTATTGAATGTTAAGACCCAACTTAAACTGCCAAAGTTCCTATTAAAATGCTTATAAAAGGTCACAAAGACGTGAAAGATTTTAGCCTCTTGAAAGATATGGGGTTTTGTTCAATCCTTGATTGCTCTAATTTTGTCAAGATCTATTGAAATGTCCTTTGCGGAAATAATAAACCCAAGGAAGAAAATCTGAGATTATAAGAAAAAGCACTTCTTAAAGTTGACAAATAGCTACTCAGTCTGAAGGATCTCAAGAACTAAACGGATGTGTTCGAGGTTGGTGTTATATACTTTATTGTAAATCAAGATGTTATCAAAATACAATATTAAAAAAAATTTTATATACAATTTTAAAACTTGATTCATTTTACCATGAATGTGCTTAGGGCATCTGAGAGCCTGAAGGTATAACTATCTATTCAAATAATCTATTCTGTGTTTTAAAAGCAATTTTTCACTAATCACCTACTCTAATATGAATTTTGATGATGCCCACTATGTGGGTCAATCTTAGAGAACCATTTGGCTCAATCCATCAAGTCGAGTATGTCATCAAATCACATTAGGTTCCCTTTGACAATGATTTTGTTGATAGAATGACAGTTAATGCACATTCTCCAATAGTTATCCTTTTTATGTTAGTAATGCAAGAACGTCACAAGGGCTCATATTTTCTCTAATAAAGTCTTTCTGTCCTTCGATTTTTCTATTTAGTTCAATAACTTTAGGAGATACATGTCTTAATGTGGAAGGTTTGACAATTATAATCCTCAAATAAGATCTATTACTTATTGAATTGTGCAACAAGGTGGTAATTCATAAGATACCTCTTTAGAAGTTGCATAAAATACTTATCTAAGATTTTCTTTACCTTAGTGGATGGTCTTCTAGTGAGATATTGGTCCAACCTTAAGGTCCTAGGCTACTAAAGCTACTACCACTTCTGAGTCCTTTTTCCTTTTTTATTTTAATTGAGACTATGTAAGAAAATAAAGGGACTACCTCGAAGATTGGGCAGAAGGCTAGGCGGACCAAGGCTTGGTTCAACTAGGTTAGGCTGGACTAGTAGCAAATTGACATTTTGTCCACCGTATTTAAAGACGTAGGTATTTTTTTCTCTAGTAGTGAGTTGCATTTCTCCCTAGTGAGTTGTGTAGAGGTTGTAAAGCCAGCGTCTACCAAGGATGATATGAGCAATGTTCATGGGGAGTATATCGAACTAAATTTTATCAGTAAGGGTTCATCTCAATAGGGATCAAGAACCTCTACATGACTGAAAGGGAAGTTTGATCTACCCACATTATATGGATTCAAGTGATAGAGACTCGACTGAGGTTTTGCATGGGTTGGATTCTAAAAATTGTTTTTGTGGAAACTATATTAATGGAACTTTTACTATCTATGACAAGTTTGCATGTTCTATTTTTGCACTTTACAAAAGTATGGAAAATACTAACATGCTTCCATGTATCATCAATCATGTGGATAGGATGAGCAACAATACATAGAGTCCTATAGTTTCTCCCTCACCTCCTTTAATTTATAGGATTTTGTTATGGGGCTCAATTTAGTTAGCATTTCCCAAAGCTAGAGAGTACTTCATGTCCAAGATCGTGCTCAAGTTCTATGGATAAGACTCTACATGAGCATTTCAATGTTGCGTGACCCTTGTTGTGATAATTATAACATTATATGTTTAGGTTCATGCTAGAATTAGGATAAAATTTCTCAATCATTCTTTGGCTTTGTGGGTTGGCCTCTATTGTTGGATGACAATTCAAGGATGGGTTGAGTTAACATATTTTTTGGATTGAGGTCTCCTCCTATAAGATGGTGTAGTTCTAGCAAATAGAATCCATCACTATGTAGAGACTTTAATAATTTGCTCAAGTTTCATAGACATTCGTAGAGTTCTTCTAATGAGTCGAAGAAAATAATTTGTCATCAATAAAGTGAATAAGGACAACTCTAGGGCCTTGTCTAGCTTTGTTGTGCATATGGTGTTCCTCAACTATACTTAGGTATTCCATTATACTTAAGGATGACTGTTTCAAATTTATTTACTTACTTTAATCTCTAAAGTGTATAGGCACTTTTTTTTTGTTCTTCCTTTCATTTTATTTTATTTCATTTTGATTGGCCTGAATGCTTTCTCAAAAAAATTTAGGATTTCTAGTGAGAATTTTGGGTACATCAAGCTCATTCAATAGAATCATGTCTACTAATTAAAGAAAAACATTAACCTTGATTAACTAGCCGAGGAATGCATTTGCATCATACCTATTATAAAAGGTAAGGGTGTCCACCTTAACATGTTCAGTTGATGTCTCTTTTTTCTTGCTTAAGCTTGTGTCAATGGTGGTATTCAAAAAGATAATCGTCATCATCTCTAGTTATAGGTTAAGGGTCGTGATACAAATTGCATCTAGGTGAAATTCATGGATGCATGTTTTTTTGAATGATATAATATGAGACTTTTTTTCTTTAACAATATCACCTAATTTGTTAGTAACTCATTCTTTAAATTTTCCTTAGTCCACTTGAGCTCTTAGGGTTTTAAGCATGTTTTCAAAGTTGCGGCATCTGGTTTAAAGAATCTCATACCTATTATTTCTCTCTCGTAATGGAATTCAACAGTCCTGTAGAGAGTTGACAAATAAGAAAATTTATAAAATTTGTAACGCTAGTACACTGAAAGTACAGATAAAGAACTAAGGTGATTTTTTTCAAGAATAATTTAAAATGTATGACAAGAAACCAAAGCTAAACGACCTTCCTCCCTTTTTGTGGTAAGGAAAGAAAACCAAGGTTTTGTGAAAAAAAAAAAAATAGGTAAATGAAAAAAGTCGACAAGCAACTAGAACTAAATAGAAGTAATTTTCAAATGGGGAATGGTGTTACCAGGGTAATGCGAGTCTATTATATTATGTTGTTAAGGTTTGTCGATCAAGTGTCTCCAGGGAGGCGATTAACGTCCGGGAGGTGTGCCGGGCGTCGTCGATCGGCTGCCAGGTGTCCGTGTTGATGTATCGCGGGCGGTTGAAGGAGGCGGCAGCCCGTCTGTGCTGGTTTCTGGTGCTTGCAGTGAAGGAATAAACTGTGGCGACGAAGTGAGAGGTGTTGCTGGCATACGAAGGCGACCAGGTCGGTGGCTTCGTTAGGCGGAAGGGTGGCAGGAAGTCGGGTGGCTCTGTAGATCGAAGGACTCCGATTCGTGGCGCCCGGTCGTGGACGACCGCGGGGAGGTGGCGCAGACAGCAGCGGCTCTTGGCAGCGGCGTGCGGGAAGAAATAGGAACGAGTCGAAATCTGTTAGGGGTTGTTACAACACTAACTGGGTGAGTCAAAATGACCCGAACCGGCAACCCGACGAAGGCTTAGGATTAGGATTTTTTTTTTTACTATCGGGGCGATGTAATGATTAAAATATAAAATTAAGAGAATTGAGCATACCTCTGTACTAATAATTAATAGTTATTTATAATTTATTTTTTCTGTATTATCTAGAAATAAAGTAATAGGATCGCTGGGACGAATGAATACTCTTTTGTCATAAAATTAAAAATTTTCAGATGAGTACGGATTGAAAGTTTTTTTAATTATGTTAAAGTTGAACTGAATTAATAGTTTATTTAAATTTAGAGTGTAGGAGTTTTTTTAACTTAATTTTTATTTTAAAAATTAAAATTTATGTACATAATTATAAATGGTTATCAGGATAACGATGAAATATTAAAATAATAATAATTTATAAAGAAAATAATAAAAAAATATTTTTAATCGAATTAAGTTATATGGATTAATCGGATTATTTGGATTCCACTTCGAATTTAAAACAGTCTGGAGTTGAATTTTTTATAATATCCTTTCTTCCATCCGTGGACCATCCAAATGGACACTTTTAGTCAATATAACCTATTCTATAAACACATACATATATAATAGAAGTTTGTTTAACTTCCAATAAATTCTTCAAATAAATCTAAACAAATTTTTACTTTTAAAAACTTATTTATTGCTTGAAAAGATTAACTGATTAATAAACGATTGGCCAATTCATGTGGAAGATAAACGGCTTCAATGCAGTGTTGTTTGGATAAATTAATGTTGATTCAAGTCTCATCAGTCAGCTCGTCCTATATATCATTGATTTGGTTATCAAACTCTACTATGATATTGCTATTTTATTACGCTTATCTTAAATATAGTCCATTCTCAAGTTATATAGAGGTAACCATAAGATTAACTTTATAGTCGACCGTCAAATAACTAAGGATCTGTCACCTTTTAATCAACTAGACATCTTGTGGGGACATGATATCACTATTTGATCCATCGCATAATAGCACTAACACAATAAAATTTTAATTATCTTAAATTTTTGCACTCCGATTTTTCAGTATTTTTTCAAAAGACAAATTTAAAGTTGCCGAATTCTTAAAACACACACCTAATTTTCATATTTCCTAAACAACACACTTATTTCCGATGATATCCTTCTCGCCTTTTAACCTTAAACCAAAGTTAAAAAAAACTAAATATCTTTATTTGAATCAAACCAAATTAAATTGAACG
>JBBMJZ010000036.1:5697567-5710103 GCA_037833815.1 Zingiber zerumbet
TGCATCTACGTAGTGGTTTATGTTGATGATATTGTCATCACAGGTAGTGATCATCTTGGGATTTCACAGGTGAAACAACATCTGTTCAAACATTTCCAAACAAAGGATCTCGGCAAACTCAAATATTTCTTGGGGATAAAAGTAGCAGAGTCTAAACAGGGGATCGTCATATCCCAAAGGAAGTATGCAATGGATATTTTTGAAGAAACAAGAATGTTAAACTCAAGACAGTCAACAGCCCTATGGATCCTAATACCAAGCTCCTGCTAAATCAGGGAGAGTTTCTTCAAGACAATTAGTAGAGAAACTAAGCTACCTTACTATTACTCGTCCGAATATCTCATTTGCGGTGAGTGTAGTAAGTCAGTTTCTCAACTCTCCATGCAAAGAACATTGGAATAATGTGATTCGTATTATTCGATATATCAGAGGCGCCCCAAGAAAGGATCTTTTGTATGCAAACAAAGGACATACTCGAGTCATAGGATACTCTGACGCAGATTGAGCAAGATCTCCCACTGATAGAAGGTCCATTTCTGGTTTCTGTATATTTGTCGTAGGTAACCTTGTTTCTTGGAAAAGCAAGAAGCAGAATGTTATGGCAAGATCCAGTGCAGAGGCAGAGTATCGAGCTATGGACATAACTACTCAGGAGCTTATATGGTTAAAACGGTTGCTTCAGGAACTCAGGTTTGGGGAGGTTACACAAATGTCACTTATAGTGACAACCAGGCCGCCATGTATATTGTCTCGAACCCAGTTTTCATGAGAGGACAAAGCATATTGAAATTGACTGTCACTTTGCTAGAGAGAGTCATATCGGGAGAAATATCTACTAGTTTTGTCAACTCGCATGATCAACTAGCAGATATATTCACTAAGTCACTGAGAGGTCCTCGAATTAACTACATATGTCACAAGCTTGGTGCATATGATCTATATTCTCCAGCTTAAGGGGGAATGTTAGAATATTATAACATAACTAGGGGTATTATTGTAATTATGTTGTATATCATCCTTTATGTAAGTCAATAACTCCATGGTATCTAAGACATGGGTTTTTTCTCTTCTTAACAGTTTATTTATTTTTCAATAAGTGTGATGTTTAATATTAAATTAATTAGGTCTCTAACTGCATTTGAATTAAAGTTTAGTTGAAGGAAAATTTTAAGATTATTGTTAATTGAAAAAAAACTATGGTGTTCTCTCTAGAGCTAAAGTAACGTCGCTCAATTAATGGTGAACGAGATAAGAATAGATGAATCATTATTTCTAATGAGTGATGAAGAGGTTAGATTAGTGGTCCTTGATCTCATCTTGATCTCATAGTAAATCCTAAAATTGCAAGGCTAAGCAATTTAAGAGAGCGACAAAGAATCTTTCTTCTTCCTATGCAAGCTCTCTGAGAAGAAAGTTTGGGATAAAGAGGATAATAAATTATCTTATTTTTTAAAGTTATCTTAGTTTTATAAATTTTTAAGTTAGTTTTTATCTCATTTTCACTTGCAATATGAGAATGGATTCTAACAATTTTCTAATGTAATCGAACTAATTTCAAACTAACATCTTAGAATCTTTCTGAACTTCTCAATTTTCAATCTTTGTGAAATATTGAAAATCTTATGGTTATTGTTGACATTGATCCAAGCATTTTCTTTGTTTTTAATATCAAGTTAATAACCATCCAATACCCTACTTCCACACTTCCATACATCTATTAGAATATCATCGATCCAATTATTTCCATTTTGCATTCATTTAACGCATGTTCTACTATGTAAATTTAAACTCATTGATAAAAATTTAAATTTTATACTCTAACTTATTTAAATTTCCTAAGCTTAATAAAATGTTAATGAAAATATTTCTTTTATAGCTCTTTTATTTCCTCATCCTTTACTAGTATCCTATTAAATTCATTTTTAATACATTTTATTTCAGTAAGATCCCTTATTTTCCTATATCTCTCTTTAGCTATTATATAGATGTCTCTTTCCCCTTGTTTTGCAACATATGGTTGATACAAGCACTTGAAAGCTTCATTCTTGACTTCACTCAATATTCTCTTGGCTATTATATTCTTTTTTAATTTCCTTCATTCTTACAAGTGTAGGGTAACTTATAAGTTGTTTATTTTCCATCACTTTTACTTATATTTTTTTATTACACCACCAAGATTCTTTATTTAACGGTGCCCCTACTATTGATCATGGAGCACGCTCTTAACCATCATTTTTAAATTTAATATCATTTTATTCGTATTCAAATTGTAGAATTCAAACTTCTGGTAGGACAAGCTTTAATGAGATGCAAAACAAAAAAAGAGATAGACCAAATGATATTTCGATAGAGGTATGGAAGTACATAGGGCAACAAGGATGGAATAACTTACAAAGTATTATGCATGATATTGAAAACGACAAAAAAAAATGTATGATGAGTGGAGGATAAATACACTAGTTCCTTTATATAAGAACAAAAGAGGTGTGTAAAATTGTACAAACTATAGAGGTATTAAACTAATGATTTATACCCATTGCCATCGAAAGATAATGGGTCATACTGTAAGAAGTTCCTTACGGTTGTTATCTTGTTGACCGTCACAGTAGAAAGTGATTCTAGGATCAAGGGTCAATCTACTTGCGCCTCTAGTTTAACTTGCATCATCATGTCTCCCTCGGTCTAAGTAGTAATGGTGCTAGCCATCTTTACTAGCTTATCCATCTTCTAGTTTTCCTCATGGGGATCTACTTAAGGATAATTTCACTAAACTCGCCCCTTTCATAGACCTCCTTATATTTGTTTAAGTCGATCACTTCTCATCTTGTATGAGACATTCATCTAAGGTGCCACTAGATGGGAGTTAGATTACATGACTACCCGAGCAACTACAGCATTCTTAGTTGTCTAGAGCACAGTGAGGAATATCTCGTTCTCGATTTTGTTGATGGAGACTTTAAAGCTGAATTGGACTGTCAATTTTAGAAAGACGCCTATACCGCTCTATTTTTCGGTGGAAGACTCATCTACGAATATTCTCCATAGCACATAATCTTCCTGTAGAAGACCTATCCACAAATATTCTCCACGACTCTTCTCAGTCTGAAGTTCGAGGAAGAAGTTGGACAACACTTGCGCTTTAATACTGAATGTTATACTTACAGAGCTCAGTCATCTATTTGATCAATCTTAACATTTCCAAATAAGCGAGTATACGTCCCATAGCACTGTTAGCCAAGACCACGAGTGAGTGCCACAAGAAATAAAGGCGCAATCATTGAGTGGTGAGGATTAATGGCATAGCCAATTTTTCCAATGTGGTGTATTGTTGTTCGACTCCTTTGAGGAGATGGCTGACGAAGGATACTTGTTTTTGCACTAGACCCTCTTGACGAAGGAGGGCCAAGCTAACTGTCTCTTCCATTAAGGATGGCAATTGGTAGGATTTCATATCCTTCGTTCCCATCAGTATTTATTTTATTCATCCTCATCTCATCCCTATCATCATCCCCATTGGTTATTTAACTTTCATCCTCTTCCTCATACAGTTGGAGGATCAAATATTCATATCCTACCCAAATATCCTATTACCACCTACAATGTTAGATTTTGTTTCAAATTTGAGAAAAGAAATCTTATTTTAATATATAAATAAATAAATATATATATATATATATATAAGTATATTATAATTTAATCGGATATTCGAATCGGGTATGGGTAGAATTCTATCTAACTCACCTTCATACCCAAATCCAAAACTCCTCATACCCTATTACTCGATTATTTAATTGGGTCAAAAAAAAATCCCTCCGTACCCTCCTCCATTCAGGTCGGGTATTGGATCCTCCACCGGGTTTGAAAAAAATGGTCATCCCTACCTTCCATAGTTGAGAGATATATACCCACAACTTTTCTCCTAGGGTAGGCTAAGATAAGTTTCTCCTAGGGTAAGCTAAGATAAGATAGGCATAGGCAGAGTGAATAAATACCTTTTAAGGTCGTTAAAAGCCCACTCACACCATTCATCCCACTTGAATTTAGTTGCTTTCCTTTAGATTTTGACGGAAGAAACCTAAATGAAACTTGATAGCACAGTGATCCGGCGAGCTAGCCAACTAGCTTTTGTACCTCACTCATGTTCCTCGAAGATTGCATATGTTAAAAGGACTTATACTTTCTCTATATTAGCTTCAATTCCCCTCTGTCGCCATATGCTCGAGGAACCTACTACTTTTTTACACTAAAATTACATTTGTTTGGGTTAAGCCTTAACATGTGCGAATTATAACAAATGTTTCCTCCAAGTCTGAATGATCTCTTCGGCTCTGTTAGAGTAGGTGCCCTGCAAGCCAACTGTAGGCTAGGGCTTTTATAGATTCTTGTAAATAAACATCTTTTATTTTAATATAATTCAATTCAGTATAGCATTTACTTTATTTTTATACCCATGCTAGATGAAGGAGTATACTATAGTGAGATGTGGTGGTACATATGATAACCATCATGAAATACATCAATATTTACTCGATATTCTAAACATATTCTTAGTCTATTGGGCTACCAAATAAACAAGGATAAAAGGTCGATCGAGTTAGAGGCTAGCATCTGTGATGTAATGTACCATATTTCATTGGTAAGGACATAGAGATGTTCAAGCATACAGACGAATGCTTATATGATGAGTTCATCGAACAACCCACACACGGACTTTCCAAATGGTTATCATTTATCGAGTGGATAAATATTTAGTTACAGTTGTACACTAAGTCCTTATAACCCGAGACAACACTGAGGCTCTATATGTTAGGGCTGCACTTTAATACATTTACCGACTACATTAGAGTTATCTGGTGGTGAGATTAGGTGTAATAACGAAACATATAAGAGTCAGTACATTGTAGTCGGAGAATCACTGCACACTCATGGATATAGATATCCTATGTAATGTATTGTTCGATAATGTATGAAATCTCTAATCAGAACCGTAAGATATGCTTTAGGAAAGGAGTTTCCTAGTTGCACATGCGAGGTTACTATAAGATGCATCACATGATTATCGAATCAATATACAACGCTCGATGTACCAATGGTTATAGATACAACCGGGATATATAAGATGAAGAGAATGTTAACCATAATCGACTGATTGTTGCAAGCACTATTGTCATATCTAGGGAGCCATGGGACAGTGCTGCTAGACGCTCTTACCATAATTCGTAGGGTGTTAATCAGAATTATTTCTGACAACCCATAATCAAGTTGGTGATTATAGGATGGGGCTATTAAGGGTATGCCCAAATAAAGGATGAGCATCATTCTGAATCATAAAGAGTTGTGAACTCACGGCTAGCTATATCCCTGAACCATTGAGGGTCACACATGTATTGATTTCCCTATTTCCTGTTGAGAAATTCAAATTCAAGTAGTTGAATTTGGCGAATAAAGTTTAATGTGATCAAATAGTGAATTGACAACTAAAGTTTGATATGATTAAATGTTATTAATAATATAATTATGATGGACTCACATTATTGGGTTTTAGAAAAGTTCAAATATCCAATGGACCAAGATGGAAGAAAAAAAAGGCTAGATTCAATGTATCAAGAGAAGAGAAAAAAGAATTGTTTTTCCTTTTCCACCTCATCCACCAAACAAACAAGAGCTATTTCGTTAAACCCGAAATAGTTGGAGTCATCCCCAAACAAGGTTATTTGGAAGGTATGTTTTTGCTTATATTTTGATTCATTTATATATTAATGCATGTATTAATAGTTTTATTTAGATTATGCTTAAATGATCTAGTATGTTTAACTCAGATAGTTTTGTATGTCTAAATAAAGTGATTAAATTAATATTAGATGAATCATTCAGGTGATAGTTTATCTTTGTTATACTTCAAGGATTTTACTTGAATGGTTAGATTGCAATGCATACTTAAATTAAAGATTATGCTCAGATTTATTTTTGAAAAATCCATATAAACACTCATTTGATTTAATTGTTAAATCATAAAATAAATTTTAAACTTTCGCTGTGGTTGTAGAAACACGATACTCGAATTTTCAAATTCGGAGACAACAGGCTCAGGCCAACTTCATCAAAATGCCGTCCATGTATACCTTAACGCCAACTTCATCAAAATGTCGTCCATATATACCTTAACATTCCTCCCTATCTGCATATTAAAGACTTTATCAATGATTCATTGATAAAGTCTCTCTTGTATTCTTGAGTCTGAAGGGCATAACAATAACAGAAGATTCCTTCCGAGATAATGAAACTAACATTCTCCTAATCTAACGGAGCCAAGGGCACCTGGTGATATCCTTGATATACATCCAGAATACAAATTAGCACATAACCCACTATTAAATCCGCTAACTATTTAATCCTCAAAAGTAAATAGCAATCTTTGAGAGGGCTTTATTAAGCTCTCAAAAATCCATGCACACTCGTGATTTCCCTGCTGACATAGGTACTAAGACCACTTTAGCCAATCAGGTCGAGACGCCAATCAGGTCGAGAACTATACCTCACGAATATGCCGAACCTCCAACAATTTGCTTATCTCCGCCTTAATCATCTTATTTGTTTCGGGGCCAAAATGTTGCGTCTTTTGCTTAACCGAGCGTCCAACGATACATTAAAGCGATGCTTCATAACCTAAGGATATCCCTCTTAGCCTTGTAGCCAACCAAGCAAATGCATCCTTGTCTTGGGCAAGACATTAAATTAGTCTTTGCTTCAAGTGAGGTAGAAGGTGAGGCGCAACTCAGGTGACCATTTCGAGGTACCCTAGCACCACTTCACACTGATTCATGTTCTTCCTTTACGAGGTCCCCTCGGGACGGTCTAGTGGCTAGCACATGAGGTGTTGTTACCATGAGGTCTGGGGTTCAAATCTCAGCAAAGCCGAGATAAAATGTCTCCCTTATGTGCTAGTCACTATTCCAAAGGGTAGTAGCCCGGCTAGTAGCCGTCCGTGATTCACCTCCTCAGTGTTGGCCGGGAACGGGTTGGCGGGGGCACTGGGGGCGAACGTATTCGTCTTTTGTCACCATATTCTTCCTTTCCGAGATGATGGGGGCGTATCCTACAAGAAATGCACCTCGAAGCCCCTTCTCTTACTTGGACACCCCGCATAGCCAACGAGTCAAACTCGCTTCAAGTCGGTCTGGACCATTTCCATATAGCACTTACATGAGGTGGTCCATTTTCTATCTAATAGGGAATTTAAATTTCTGATGATACAGTGAAGCTACCACCTTAAACGTAGTCTTATGAGTCATCCCAGGATAGCATTATATGTCAGTGAAGCTTCCACAATGGTGAAGATTATCACCCAAGTCCACTACAATGGCTCCACCCCATGGAAAGAGGTACGCCAAAACCTTGTCTTGCGAAACCAAGCAACGATGTGGATACGGCCTCAACTCGAAGGTCTCCTTGAAAAGTATCTTGAATCGATAAATATTCAAGCAACATTGTAGTTAGCAATGGTAGCCTGAATGACTAGGGCATCATTATATGGTGTTTATAGTTCCCCTAGTTAGAGGTTATCTTGTCGAGTCCACCTTGGAGATTCCCGATCTTTGGATTCTACAGTCTTTCACCTTTTTGGGGGGTTTGCCTATCACATTTGGCTCAACATGTCGAACTGTTAGCGATCACGACATCTTGCTTAGAGGGGTTTCTTCGATTGTCAAGAAGGGTCGGATTTGAAGATGGCTATATACAACTCGTTCAATCTCTTCTCCTAACCGATGGTAATCATGGGTGGTAGGCCTATTGTCCTAATAGAAAGTGCAGAAGAACTTGGATAAAGAATTATGTGGTCTCCGACTATACCTCTTTGGTCGTTGCCTTATTTTTCTCCAATATTTGAATAGTTTCTTCTTTGGACACTGTTAAGGGGGACATAGCTAGCAATTCCTCTAAGGGCCTCCTCCTAAGTTGTGGCACAAGAGGGGATCTTCCTTTTTGCCCAATCAAGAGGCGTGAACATCTTTTATTCACTGCTTTTAGCTTTTTGAGCCTCTTCTACATGGATGTATTTCTTCGTTAGACTCAGGAGGATCTCATAATCGGTTGGGGGTTTTTTCACCAAAGACCGCCGGGGTTGTCGAGGTGAAGCACAAGATATACTCTCTTCTCAAGGTCTCTCGTTTTACAGCTTCAAGTTGAATAGGTTGAGAGGCGTCTTGTGATATTGCTTGCAACTGGCGAAGTGACGTAAAAAAGGTAAAATTGAAGTCCTCGAAGGAATGAATTACCATGGCTTCAATCGATTAAACAACCGTTGTGCCAGTCCGATAGGGTGATTAGGAAAACATGACATTTCGCCCATCTCAGTATTGGTGTAAGAAAGCAGCATTTTCAAAGGGGCACAAGTGATCCTCCAAATTCAAGGAACAATTATATTCTCCTATCCACAATGGATGAAAATTACCTAGCAATTCCTCGACTAATATATCCATGAAAAGGGGTATCTCGCCATGTTCCTATCTTCTTTCTCACCTTGACAAGGCATAAGACGTCCTCCTTAAAGTATGACAGGTGCCTATGGTCGTTGTCTCCCTAGATTGCTCCTCCTGATGAATAGGTTCCCAATCTTGACCCCTTCTTGAAGGAAAGCTCAGATAGCCTGCCGATGGAGAACCTCTTCTACCGTAGTCAGAGACTAGTTGACTCAAACGCTCCACTATCAATGGCGAGATTGATGACTCTAGGGAGGCTAAAGGATCTCTCCCCTGGTGAAGATTTTTTTGGCTTTCTTAGTTCTCATGTGTGTCTTCTATCTCAACGTCTCCACTCAATTTCCCATAGGCAGCACCAAAATGGTGCAGCACAAATATGTCACCTTACCTAACATCGAAGACAAAGCTTCTACTTACGAGCGATCTACACTTACAAGTTGAGGAGATGACTCAGTTTAGTTGATCTAGGTTGTCCCATCCTCTTCGGCAAGTGACTCGAACTCTCATGATAACCCAAACTTCTCAGCCAATAGCTCCCCGTCTATGTTAGCCAAGGACACATGTAACCTAGGAGCACTGCAAGGAGAAAGTTAGAAAGGGATTGCAGATGACCACAGCTAAACCCCTCCAACGCTCAAGTGAGTTCTCGCTCTATGAAAATTATGGAAGCACAAGAGATTAGCGCAACAAGTATACCTCTCAGTCATTCTAGCTCGTCCTTATAAACTTAGGAGGATGGGGGTGGGGCTCCTTAGTACATGGCACATGACCCCCACCTTTTCAAGTGAGGGTTTCCCCAATACTTTTTCCTACTTTCTTAATGTTGACTTTACTGAGCACCATTACCTTGCACCAATTATCTGAAGAACATGTTGATATTGTGTGCGCGAATGTGGAGTTATCTAGGTTGATCTTTCCTTCCCACCAAGCTTAACCTACGCCTTAGCAAACCTATCGAACAAGGGTTGCAATGGGCCTTCTAAGCTTGGTAACACCTGAGATCCTTTAAGAGTTGTCTTCACGAGATGGGCTTTCTGTCATCCCTTCTACACTTGCGCAATGAGCCAATCAAGGCTTCCTGCCTAAGTTGAATAAAGAGAGCGGCCCACTAAGGAAGGGGAGCCACGTGGCCCCTAGTCACCTCACCGCTATCAGTGAGTAATCTATAAATCAAATTGAGGTTAAACAAAAGACTAAATTGGTCATGTTTTTCAAAGTCACTAGTGTTACCCAAAGTTAACTAAATTTAATCTATTTATACTTTTAATTTGACCAAATTTCAATAAATTTTATTAATTTCCTAATGTAATTTAATAATCTCTAGCTAATTTCATTAAACATTTTCTGACGTTCTCCTCGATCTTTATGAGATGTCAATTTCTGAAAAAAGAACACTTGAGTGTTTAGAGTTGAGAAACTTATGTATCTTAGAAGGGGCTACTTAGGAAATAAATTATAATTTCTTCCCCAATTAATCTAATGACTATCCGTGACCCTTTGTAGGACAACCTATGAAAAGGTTATGTTGGAACTTCTCAAGTAACAACATTGAGATACAAATCCAAAGAAACTACTTATGAAATTGCGCACAAAAACTAGATAATTTATCATCACAATAATTTCTATGCTCTCTTTCTACTTCCATATACATTAAAACCAGATTAGCTTGAATTGTTAAGAGAACAAACACATGTATGGTTCCTAAAATCCAGTTGTTACTTGTCATCAACAGAAGTATGAGAAACTTAATAAAGAACTTGAGGTTATATCTTTGTTGAGGCCCAGCACTAGCTATAATCTGTTCATGGATGATTCTGTGAATACCATTTAGAGCATTTGTGCCATAACAGTGAAATGAGCAATCATATTTTGACAGTACATAATAACTTTGTAGAACTTCACCTTGAAGGAAGCCCGCAAGCCTTTTCTGGAGTCATGTACAAAACATCATAGTTACCACTTTCAGCATGAGACTGCACTGATTTATTAGTTTGAGTACTTCCAAGATATTCACCTTTGATTCCTCGTTGCTTTAGACTCATGACCTATTCCATTTAATGGTTTATCAAGACCAATATGCATAAACATTGCACTTTCATGCTATTTGAAAGTGGCTTCATACTAGCAAGTGAAGCATGAAAACGACAAATAGCTACATGCCTGATCTTGCATCAAGGATAAGAGAGGGCTTATCACAATAGCAGTCTTTCTTGTTACTAGTGGAGGGATTTGGTAACTGTGAAATTAAATAATCAAACACCTATTAATAATAAACTGAATTGCATTATTTGCATGGTTCTTTAGCAACATTTGTATGAAAGAGGAAATTATAAGAAAACTTCTCAGCATCATTGTGACTGGAACACAATTAGAAACAATCAAGATGAAGTGAAATATGATCACATAGAATAACATGACTAAACACCAAGCATTTTGTATTGAGATGATAGCGGTGGTTAGGGCCCTTTTTCTTTTGAATGGATCAACTTATAGTATTTTCCAAGCCTTTCAACTTTAAAATCGCATTCGAGATATTGTATTAAGTAAGACTTAAAATCTCGAGCAGCATTAGGGGTTTCAGTCTACAATTTTAGTAACTTATCATGCTATGTTGATATGCTTTCAGTGCTTGCAGTGGGAATTCCATAGTGACAAATCAATAAACATATCCTCCACAAGCACATGAAGCATTTAAATTGCCGTGCAAACATAACAGACTTCTGAGATACCATAAAGACTTCCCACTTCCTGTAGTCATGACCACCAAGCAATCTCTTCCATCTAAGATTTTCTCTACAATCTCCTTCTGGTGAGACCGAAACTGAGCGTAGCCAAAGTGTTCCTGCGTTCAATAATCACAGATAAATCAATCGAGAGGCAAAACAAAGGGATAACTGGATCAGGTCACGTCTCTCGAGAAAGCAAAACATCAGGGGAAAAACAACCAAACGGGGCATCTAAAGGAGCGATCGGAAGCAATAAGGAGTTAGGGTTTCAAAGCATTTCTTCATGCCACTGAGAGAGGCGAAACGATAAGGTTCCGGTTGCTCGCCTTGAGAACTTGCTCCATCTCGAAGACGCTGTCAGTAGAAGGCGAGGAGCAGCAGTCGATGGCCTGGTAACTGAGGAGGTAAAGCGGGATCGTCGTGCTCGGGAGAAGCGCGAGCACGGATCGGGTCTCCCGCCAATTTTCTCCAGCAAAAATCGGCTAATGCCAATATCATTTTAGCATTTACTTGTTTGTTTATAATATATTTTTTAAAATAAATTTTTAATAATGTGTAAAATCGTGCTATTAAAAAAATTTTATTTTTATCCGGACCGCTTCCAAAATTTTTATACCTGCATCGACTTTGTGTCATTTAAAGAGATTTATAAAATATAAAAATTTTAAAAAATATCTAACTATGGTAGATGTAAGATTTGAGTTTTATGTTTCAAGGGTAATTTCAAAACTGTAATTCCATGTTATTAATTATATTATATAAAAATTATTTAGAACTCTAACTATTGAAATTGTTTCAATAGATTTTTAAAATGTTAATGTGGCATATTGGGATCATGAAAAAAGCTTTTGTAAAACTCTAACCATTATGGATGTCCTAAGAGCAGGATCCTCTGGTCCGTACCAGGTCCTGGTCCGCTATACTGATTGGAGGGATTCTGTAAAATACGTTGCCCAAATTAAAAATAAAATAATAAGGTTTAATGAACGAAAAAGTTTACTGAAATTTTTAGAAATTTTAGAAATTTTCTGGGAATTTTTCAGAGTTTGTATGATATAAGTTAAGGAGATAAATTTTAGAGCTAGGATAAAGCCTGCTTAAGCTATCCTATTTAAATGAGGAAATGTTTAATTTCCTTATTTTTTTTTCTTTTTTTTCTTTCCCATAGCTTCTCCCTTGCCCCTAAGCCAACGTCGCTCCTCCCCTCTCTTCTTCGTGCGGCCGCCGAACCCCGTCTTCCCCGAGCCCTCACGATTCCTCTTCCTCTCGTGATTTTCCCTCACCACACAGCCGACAACCTCTCTTCTCCATCGAGCCACAGCCGCCGGCC
>JBBMJZ010000036.1:5727614-5745538 GCA_037833815.1 Zingiber zerumbet
TTGAAATAATTTTAATATTTTATAATTATTATTAATAATAGTTTATTTATAAAAATAGATATTTAAAAAATAAAAAAAATTAACTAAATTAAAAAGACTAAGAAAATCACGGTCCCTCCGGCGCGATATCTACAGAGGATTATAGGAATATATAATATTTTATTAGTTTTAAATTAATTTTTATATATTTTAATGGAAAATTTTAATTAGAATTAATTTTTTATTTATTTATTTAAATTAGAGATAATTAGATTATTAAAAATAATAATAAAATAACTAAAAAATAATTTTGTACTATAGGAACATGAAATATTTTCACAAGACACAAAATTTGACGGTGAATATTTTGTACAAGATCTAACACCTTTCCTAAGAGCAATGGAAAGACCGTTTTTGGTTGTAAGTGAAAATTTACCGTGAAATACAATTTAGATAGATCCTTGGAGAGATACAAGGTCTGCCTGGTAGCTAAAGGGTTCACTCAAACTTATGGAGTAGACTACTCCAAGACTTTTTCTCCGATTGCTAAATTAAACAAAGTACGAATACTTCTATCTATAGTTGCTAACCTTGATTGGCCATTAAATCAGCTAGGTGTGAAGAATGCATTCTTAAATGGAAACCTAGAAGAGGAAGTTTATATGGAACCTCCACCCGGATTCATTGAGAAATTTGGAAGTAAGATGTGTAAGCTGAGAAGGTCTATAAATGGACTCAAACAGTCCCCCAGAGCTTGGTTTGATAGGTTTACAAGGTTTGTTAAAGGTCAAGGATATACTTGGGGTCAATCTGATCATACTTTATTTACTAAAAGATCCACCAAGGACAAGATTTTAGTGTTGATTGTCTACGTGGATGACATAATATTGATCGATGATAATGCTGAAGAAATGAGCAAATTAAAGCAAAGCTTAGCCAACGAGTTAGAGATTAAAAACTTGGGCCAGCTAAAATATTTTCTTGGAATGGAAGTTGCAAGATCCAAGAAGGGCATTGGAGTTTCACAACGGAAGTATATTCTGGATCTTTTAAAAGAAACTAGAATGAGTGGCTGCAAACCATCAGAAACTCCAATAGATGTTAACATTAAGCTTGGAGAAGTCAAATAGGGAACTCCTGCAGATGTAAGAAGGTACCAACGTTTTCTAGAAAGGGTGATCACTCTAGAAGGACCCCAAATATCACTGTTAATCATAGCAAAAGGTGCTTATTTTTTGTACGACTAGGATTGAAAAATAGATCGATGATGTTTTGCTAATTCACATGACTCACATTGAAAAACTGACTGCTCTTTATTCATAAACAGCTTGGGAAATAACGGCTTTAAATATTGAAAACTAGGATGCCCCAATCTATAATGTCATTACAAAATTTCACTATTATTTGGAATAGAAATAGAGCTTAAACGAGTTTTATGGTCATGCCTTCTAATAATTGATCCTTCATTAAGGAGGTAAAGCCCACCATCCTATTTAGCATCCCCAATCATCTTCCCTAAGGTTAAATCCTGAAATTCACAATGCGAGGAACAAAAATTAGCTTTGCAATTATGATCATGGGTGAATTTACTGATGGATAGAAGATTGAATGAAAGGGTAGGAACATGTAGAACATCTTTCAATGTTATAGTTTGAGAAATAGATACGGGTCGTTTTCCTGCAACAGTAGCAAAGGAACCATCTGCAATATTAACCTTTTTATTCCTTGCACTTGGTGTATAGAAAGATAAATATTGTGAAATATCAGTCATATGATCAGTGGCATCTGAATCAAAGATCTAGAAGCCATTAGATTAGGTACATGCCATGGTACCGACGGGAACAATACCTGACTTAGCAAGGGAACATGAAGAGTTAGAATTTCCTAAGAATTAGGACTCGAATAGTTTATGTAAGTGCTTCATTTGTTCCTTAGTGAAGGGAAAAGATTCTGAGGAAGAATGCTGCTTCGGATCTGAATGGTTCACATGAAGGGCACGACTTTCACCCCTAACTTGTTATCGCTGCCCTGTTTTCTCTTTCCATTTGCTAGTTTTCCATGCAGCTTCCAACCGTTTCACAAGTGTGCCACGGTTTTCTACAATGGTCACACCAAGGCCTTTGCTTTCCTTGTTTATTTCCTTCAAATTCTGCACCACGAACTGCAAGAGTAAATCCCTCTATTTCTGGTTTTGATTCATGAACATTTTTTAGCATCATATGTCTTCTTGCTTCTTCTCTACGTACTTCTGAAAAAACTTCTCTCAGAGGCCACGGGCTTTCGTCTTAAGATACGCCCTCAAACCTCATCAAGCTCTTTGTTCAAACCAACCAGAAACACAAATACCCGGCCTCTTTTTATCTTCTTCTTGTAACGAGCACTATCGCTTGGATTTTCCCAATCTTCTTCTTCAAATAAATCCAACTCTTGCCAAACAATCATCATCTTATTATAATAAGTTGTTACTTCATGATCTCCTTACTCCATTTTCCACAGTCGGGCATTTAATTTGAACAATTGAGAATGATTGTCCAAATCCGAACGAGTTTCTCTAACAGCTTCCCACACATCTCGAGCTATGGCTAGGAATATAAATGGCTTTCCAATCATAGGATCCATAGAGTTAACCAAGCAATAACCATAGAATTTTGAAACCACCCTGCTCGAATCTTGGATCCATTGTGGTCAGGGGTTTGATTTCACCATTCAAATATCCAAGTTTTCCATTGTCGTCTATTGCCAACCACACTGTCTGAGACCACACAAGGTAATTTTTTCCATTCAGTTTATGAAGGGTAATCTGGAAAGAGCCACTAGAGTTGTCATGAAGAAAATCAATTATCGGTTGGGCATTTGCCTCCAAAGGCATCATCTCACTCCTAGCATCTAAAGATGTTGAGCCAGAGCCAACTATGGTTGCCTTAACATTCATACTTACGCCCTATGACTCTGATACCATGTAGAATTGTATAAAGAGAAAAAGAACATATATATTTTCATCTTATTCATGATTTACAAAGAGTCCAACTAAAATAGGAGGATGCAGGAAACACTAGAAAAGGAAGATCACAAAGAAAAGGAAAATAAAAATCTCTCTCAATCAGAGATTGACTAATCCTTTCCTTCTATGTTACTTCCCTAATCTATCAAATCATATCAAATCAAATCAAATTATTCTTTAACACTGTCAACATATTTCATTTGTAGGAAGCATCAGCTAGCAGCATACTAATATAAACCAACTTATGGATTTCAGTAAAAAAAATAACTTAATGAATTTCCCATCTCAGCTATATTAGTTAGTTAGTAAATAATTAGTATAATGGCATTCATAGGATGAACAATTACAAGATTGATATGCACTGAACTCCAAAAAAACAGTATTTTGAAGGAAAAAAACCATTCATTGAATCATTTTATTGTAGGCAAGCATGGACAAAAAGGTAGAGGAAAGAGACCTGTTCAGTAGCATTGATTGTCGTGCAGTAAATGATAGTTGATCTAGTATTAACAATGTATTTGAAGACCTCTTGAACAAACTCATCGAAGGACAGAGACCTCGTAATTGATCTAACTCCATAAAAGAGGTTTTTCCGATTCAATGATCCAACAACAATGAATGGATCAGTCATCTTCAAGGAGTAGATAATGTCATTGCGAACCCTACAAAATGTATTAGCAAGCCCTGTAACAGAATACATAAACAAGAAATGAAAGACACCAAGCAATGAGAAGAACAGTAGAAATGAACACTCAGCCATACGTATGGTGGTAGCGAAGAACTTAGAACTGCACCTTCACATAAGATTGGACTGGACCCTCACTGCCTATTTATGTACACTATAGCCCTAATAAATGACCATATACTAATAGATTTCAGAGAATTAAAGATGTACAAGGGCACAAACAGTATGGGAAATTAATATAGAACAAAACAAATTTATAGCCCTTGTTCGTTCTTATAAAATTTATCACTTCGTGTTCAACAAGTTTTCAATCATTCCACCAAACAATGTTCATGGACTATATAATGTTTTCTGAATCACTACATTACATCGATTAAAAATAGCTTCCATTAGGTTGATTTACAATTATTTGTACCAATAATCCAATAAACTTATATTTGGACCATGGTAGACACTAGAATTGATGTTCCACCATAAAAGTTCAATATTGGAAAAAGGATACAAGACAGGAAATGTATCTATAGGATCATCATGCTTACCTTTCTGTAGCTGTTGCAGTTAAAGCCACAAAAGGAACATCAGATAGAACACCACGTAGTACATTTAATTGCTTGTACTCCTTCCTGCAAGGTGTATAACCATGGAATTACATGAAAAAGTGTTTACTTCTCCTACAATCCAAAAGACAAAAAAACAAACAAATTCCTCAAGATCCAAAGAAACCACAAATTGTTTGTACAAAAAGACTAATATCCAATCTCAAAGGAAATATACACATCAGCATTCGGGCGAAAGATCCATACCATACCAACACTTGCCATACTTTATTTTTTTGGTAATCAAAGTATCTAACTCTTCAAATCAACTAATCCTGGAGGTAACTAGTCTGCCCATAAAGTTACCCACCAGCCACCAAAGTAAATCCAAGAAGGGCCAAGTGGCTCGACAATCACAACCAGAGAATTAATCACACTAGGCAAATGCCCTTGTTAGGAATTGACCCCAGATACTCATGTTGGTGTCACTATTATCTTGCCACTTTTTTTTTTAAAGAACATATCATATATGAAAAAAAGACCATATCATATATTGACTTGCCACTTGTGTTGTGCCCCTGGAAAAATTTAGATTTAAAAGAAATTCAAACTTATTATAGCTAAAGGTGATTATGCTCATCTCAGGCACCCCCCTCACGGCCCGTCTTCAAGTTATGTGAAGGGAGGTAAATCACAGGGTCAACTTATAACCAACTGCCAACTGGCTAAGGATGGGAGGGATTTTTTCCCCCGAGAGCATGTGTCCGCCGAGAATTGATCCCTTGCCTCATTATAGCATATCTGCCACCCTCTAGCCAACTGAGCACCCCGTGGAGACAAAAGGAATATGAACTTAGAAGCTACCAAAATGGTTAAAATTAAAATAATTAAATATGTTAAACTTGATCTTTGTAATTAATATACATTTATAACTTATAGTTAATGTTGGTATGACTTAATAAATATTAGTTAAACTTATAAATATCAAAATAACTTCTAATTTATTTTAATAAAACATAAATATTAAAAATACATACTAATCAGTACTAATTATAAGTGTTAATCACAATAAGTTAATATTTATTCTATTAATATTAAGAATTAGTATATATTGATATTAACTATAAAGATTAAGTGGTCGGTATGTGAAGGTGAGGTGCGTTTGCCTCCCATCTCGCTCACATTCCCTCACCTGGTGTTTCTTCCTCTCCCACATCTGTTTTGTGTTAGGTTGTTTCCTGGTTTTCTATGTTGGGTTGTTGTTCGTGGAAGGCTTTGTTCTGGCTTTGTTTTGGGATTTCTTAGTACAAGCAAACTGTTGGGTTTGTGGGTTTCCAGTGCGAGCAAGCTGCTGTGGTTCTGTTGGGTTTCTGGTTTCCTAGTGCAAACAAGCTCTGGTTCCGTTTTCAAGTTTTTCCTGGCAATCGCCGGAGCTCTTCTTGGCCTAGGGAGGAGATGGCTGGTCCACAACAGGACAAGGGAGTTGTTGGCTGGTCTGATCATACAGGGGCAGCTGGAGGAGGGTGCAAGACACCAAACAAGTTGCCATTACTATTTTGCGTGGCGGCAGGTTCTTGTCAGGCCTGTGTAGGAACCTCCTATTGGCTCTTGCACCAAAATGGCAAGGAGGAGACAAGGGGCTGCTGTAAGAAGGTCCAAACCCAATCACCAATCTGTCTCAGTCCCCAAGGATTTGGAAGTATAGAAGTTGCTGCTGTGATCCCAGAAAATGTTGCTAAGTTGGAACCACTTGGTGACAAGGCAAAGGAGGTGACTGCTGAGAATGCTCATGTGGAGGACCGGGTAGGCTTGGAGAATGCTAATGTGGCTGATGAACAAGCAAAAAATACCATGGAGGATAGTGTACAAATGCGACCTGCTGCTAAGGTGGACAAGCAAGGATAGAATGAGGCTGATGGCCAGAATCTAGAAGAAACTGTTCAGAATCAAAACACCGATGCAGCTAAAGGGCTAGCCAGAGCTTCTAGACTTCTGGCATAGGATAGACCCCTTGGGGGGAGCTCCGGGACATGGAAGGTCTTGGGCGGGGCTTTTTAAGGACAATCGGAAGGCAAAAATGGCGACGTGCCTACAATAGCACAAAGTCACAGGGAAAAGAATACATGTTGAATATGATGGCATTGAATCTGTGGAGGAATCAATGGGCAGCTGCCTAGTAGGTTGCTTCATGGGACAACATCCAGGAAGGGATGGTGTGGAGGCTGTGCCTTGTAGATGGAAGCTGCCCTATAAGTTTTTCATGCATCAGAGCGGCTGGATAATTTATTGGTTTGATACAGCCGAAGATCGAAAGAAAGTTTTGCTTGGAGGCCCTTATTTTACTTTCGGAATTCATCTACTCCTAAAGCACATGCCTAGCTGTTTTCTTTTCAATGAAGATGGGAGATTCATTCCAACATGGTTTCAGATACACAGTCTTCCTCCGGAGATGCCAAAGACGGTTAGCTTGATAGGCTCGGAGATTGGGAAACCACTGTATACGGACAAACTGACACGAACGCGAGAAAGACTAACCTTTGCTCGTCTCTTGGAAGAGGTTTTTGTAATTGGTGAGAAAGTTAAGAGGGTTTCAATCACATTGCCCATGAGAGTTTATCTTGATTTAGAGATACTATATAAAGTCATGCTTGATTTCTGTGAGGAATTTCAGAGAATTAGCCATCGAAAGGAGAGTTGCCAAAAGGATCCACCACATCACACAAGGCTGGCTGGAAATGCAATGGACAAGCACAGCAGGCAGGCGCTCGCAATCTATGCGAGGAAGATGTCATTCAGAGTACAGATGGCGACATCAAGCACCCCTAGCGGCAGATGGTGGAGCCACAAATGGTGAAGATCTTGCAAATAAACTTGCAATAGTGGAAGTGGTAGACCCAATTGTTGTGGAGCATGAAGTTTAGCTACTGGTTCAAAGGTCTCCTGATAATCATTATTATATAACCTTTTGCCACTAGGCGTGCTTGGTACCTGTCTATGGTTTCATCTGCATTTTGTTTAACTAAGAATAGCCATCTAAACCCTACAGTTTTCTTTCCTAGTGGTAGCTTTGTTATCACCCATGTGACATTCTTTTCTAGTGCATTATACTCCTCGAGAGTTGTCTTATTCCATCAGAAACTTTAAGAGCTTTATACACAGAGTTAGAAATATTGATTCTGTCTAAAGAAGTCACAAATGCATGAAATGATGGCGATAGCTTCACGTAGAAGATGCAACCGTGAAAAGGGTGTTGAGTGTAGGATCTCAGAACTTTTCTATGTGCAATTGGTAGATTTAATGTAGAATCCAACTGTGGACTAGAATCTATTTAAAAGCACTAAAAACAGAAAGAAACTCAGAACTAAACTATATATCTTATTATCTAATGAGTGACAGGAATATATTTATAGTTATATAAGCTAGAGATACAATAGGAAGATAAGTTAGAGATAAAATAGGAACATAAGATATTCTACACTCCCCCTCAAGCTGGATGGTATATGTTATACATCTCAAGCTTGTCTATTAATCGGTCAAATATAGGCTTAAAAAGAGTCTTTGTAAGAATGTCTGCAACCTACTATGTGGTAGGCATGTAGGAGACTTTGATAATGCCTTCATCAATCTTCTCCTTAATGAAATGTCGGTCAATCTCAACATGTTTCGTTCTATCATAATGGATGGGGTTGTGTGAAATTGAGATCACAGCTTTGTTGTCGCACTAAATAATTATGGAACTTTGCTTCGATATGTGTAGTTCTTCAAGGAGTTGTTTTAGCCAAAGGACTTCACATATACCAAGAGCAGTGGAAAGAAGCTCGGCCTCGGCACTACTTCTTGCTACAACATACTTACTTCGCCAAGTGACCAGATTTTCGAACATAAAAGAACAATAACCCAAAGTGGATCTCCGATCATTCGAACACCCTGCCCAATCAGCATCAACAAATACTTCAACATTTTTTGTGAAATTCTTTCTAAACATCAACCCTCTGCCAGGAGTTCCCTTTAGATACTTCAAAATCTTGTTTACAGCATTCAAGTGACATTGATATAGTGAGTGCATAAATTGACTAATACAACTCACCAGAAATGCGATGTCAGGTCTAGTGTGCTCAAGATAAATCAATCTGCCAACAAGTCATTGTAACATGCCTCGTTCTACTGGTGAATCTTCTAGATGAGTCTAAAGTTTCACATTTGGATCCATGGGAGTATCAACAGGTTTACATCCCATTAACCCGGTATCTCTTAGCAAGTCGAGAATATATTTTCGTTGTGAGACAAATATTCCTTCCTTGCTTCGAGCAACTTCCATTCCAAGGAAAAATCAAAGTTTCCCAAGATCCTTCATTTCAAATGTTGCTGCAAGATGTTTCTCGATCCTTTCCATCTCTTCAAGGTTATTACCGGTGATTATAATGTCGTCTACATAAACAATTAGTATGGCAATCTTATCTTTTACTCTATGGTGAAATAAGTATGGTTGGTGTGAGCTTGCTTGTAACCAAGCTACTGAACCGTCTTGGCAAACCTATCAAACCAAGCCTTAGGAGATTGCTTTAAACCGTAGAGAGCCTTCTTTAGATGACAATCTAAGGCTTCTTTATTCTTGTTAAACCCAAGTGGCAAATCCATGTACACCTCTTCTGCTAGATCACCGTTGAGAAAGGCATACCTGACGTCTAGTTGGTGAAGTGGCCCATCTAAGTTTGCTGCAAGAGATAGCAATACTTGAATAGTGTTGATCTTAGCCACAGGAGCGAAAGTCTCTTGGTAATCAATTCAGTATGTGTGAGTGTACCCCTTGGCCATGAGACGGGCTTTGTATCTTTCAACCAAACCATCGCTTTTGCACTTAATCGTGAAGATCCACCTACAGCCAACCGGATTTTTTCTTGCTGGTCGATTGACTATGTCCCATGTATCATTGTTTTCCAAGGCTTTAATCTCTTCATAGACTATTGTACGCCAATGTTTGCATTTAAGAGCCTCGTCAATATTAGCTAGTACTGCTATTTCTGAGAGATAAGTTACTAGAACATGCATATGAGAGAAGCTAGGATGGCCAAGGTGGTGATGGAGTAGCTTTATTTGGTGGTGGTCGTGAGAAGAGAATGAACTACAAACAACTTGGCAACAACAAGCTTGATAGTTAATACACAGAAAGTAGTACAATCCAGCCACCTCAGCAGCACGCTCAATCGTCCTCCCCAAATTCCGATCCTAAAAAACACATGAATTTTGGGAAAAATTAGCCATACAATATGAATCCCAAGTTAGTTTACTAATTGAGAATAAGTTATATGACAACTTGGGAACAAATAAAACTTTATGCAGTAAAAGATTGGGACTAAGAGTCACAGTTCCAATTCCCACTACAGGTGAAACAGATCCATCCGCCAAAGTAACAGTACGAGTACTAGAATATTGAATGTATGAAGAAAAAATAATATGAGTACCTGACATATGATCAGAAGCACCGAAATCAATAATCCAAGACTCACTCGATATGGCTGACTCATTCATAGTAAAGGAGGAAATACCATGGGTCATCAAGGATGTAGAGGATGAGAACATTTGACCAATCTGATCGAGTTGGGCCTGGGTGAAGGTCAAAGATGATGAGGATGCAACATCGGATTTGGTTGCAATCAGAGGCTTGGATCCGTCACTCTGGGACCCAATCTGTGGGTTTATAGTGATGCTTCAAGCCGGTTTCTTTGGTGTGATGGGGGCAGTTACAATGATCACACCAAAGCGGTTTGCAAGTGCCGCGAGAGTTGGGGTATCGAACAACCATGGCAGATGCATCAGAATTAATGGACGAAGCAGAGGGCATGGAGGAGCCACCAAGAATGATGAGTCGGCGGCGTTCTTCACAACGGATCTTCGAGAAAATAGCATCAAGACTCAGGAGTAGTTTAATGCTTATGATACGACCATGAACATCATCGAGAATAGGATTGAGTCCGGTCAAAAAATCATAGGTCCGTTCTTTTTCAAGTAATTTGTGATAGATCTCGTTGTTGGCATTGGCAGTCCAGGCTAGCTGAGTAAAGAGATCAAGTTCCTACCAAAGTTTGGTTAGAGAACTGAAATATGGAGTGACTGTATAGTAATCTTGACACAGATTTGTAGATCGATGTCGCAAATCGAACATTTGTGAAAAGTCCTCCAAATCTGAATAGGCCAAGTTGACTGCGTCTCAAATTGCTTTCGCTGTCGAATAGAGGAGATAAATCTCAGCAATGGTGTCATCTATCGAGTGTAGGAGTCATGCATACCATGGAGTTTTGGATGTCCCAATTAGCAAAGGAAGGGTCGGTTGAAGATGGCTGGGAATAGAACCATCGAGATAGACGAAATAGCCCTTCCCTCAAATGATAAGTTACACGGATTTGAACCACTGAAGATAATTCCAACCAAAGAGCTTAAATCTAGTGATTTGGAAGAGTAAAGAATTATCAAAAGTAGTGAGAGCAATTATGGGGTTTGATTGACCAACGGCCGAAGACACATCAGAATCATTCATCCTGCTCACTCCTAAAAATCGAGTTTCCTCAAAAAATGCTTTTATTTGTCTGATACCCTAAAAGCACTAAAAACAGGAAGAAACTCATAACTAAACTATATATCTTATTATCTAATGAATTACAGGAATATATATTTATAGTTATATGTTTACAAGAGATAAAGATAAGTTAGAAATAAAATAGAAAGATAAGATAGAGATAAAATAGGAAGATAAGATAAAATAGGAAGATAAAATAAGATATTCTACACATTGTCTCTTGTTGTGATTCAGGTTCAACTTGGCTTGGGGAATTCTCTGGGCAAAGTTGAGATAGTACATGCCCTTGATGTTTCCTTCTTTCATACACTTGTAGAGGAGGAGGAGGAGGGTGGCTATCAAGGTTTGGGAATAGTGAATCACTAGTTTTTAAGAAAGGCTGAACAGATGACTCAAATGATGATGGCTCAATAAGGGATATCCACTCCCAATAATGTAATTCACTAGTATTGTTCTCCCCTTGAATTATAGTATTATAGTAAGGGATAGTTTCAATGAATGTAATATCCATAGTATTGTAGAACTTTTTGGTTACCGGTGAATAACATTTATATCTTTATTTATTAGAGGAATAACCAAGAAAGATGGATTTATAAGCCTGAGCATCAAGCTTGGCCTGGTATTGAGAATGAATGTGTACAAAAGTTGTACGGTCGAAGAGTTTGAGAGGAAGGTTGAAGATAAGGTGAGACTGGGAAAATATGTTTTGTAGTGTCTGCATTGGAGTGCGGTATTTGAGGACTCGAGAAGGCAGGCGATTGATAAGGTATGTAGAAGTGAGGATTGCTTCTCCCCAAGAAGAAGTTGGAACATTAGTTTGAAACAGTAGGGATCGGGTCACCTCAAGAATGTGGTGATTTTTCCATTCAGCCGCACCATTTTATTGCAATGTGTCAACATAGGAGCTTTATTGAACAATTCCATGAGATTTGAGATATGAGCCAAGATCAAAATTGAAAAAATCTTTGGCATCGTCAATCTTAAGTATTTGAATATGAACTTTGAATTGGTTTTTGACCATGACATGGAAGTTTTGGAAGATATACTTGGCTTCCGATTTGCCTTTCATTAGGAATGTCCAACATAGTCTAGTGTGATCGTCAACCAACAGGAACCACTTTGAGCATGTGAGACTCGGAGTACGAAATGATCCCCAAATGTCACCATAGATGAGAGAAAAAGGATGTGTGGGCTTATATAGTCTAGGAGAGTAAGTGGTTCGAGTATGTTTTACAATTTGACAAACTTCACACTAAAACAAACTTGGATTTTTATTAATAAAGAGTGAGGGAAACAAATACCTTAGATATAAAAAATTATGATGGCCAAGTCGAAAGTGTCATATCATAATATCACTTTCTTCATTGGACCGACTACGATCACTAGGACTCAACTAATATTTTTAACTAACCAAATGACTTGAAGGTGGATATGTATTCAGAAAGTAAAGGCATGCATGACACTCAGCACTGCCAATCATCTTTCCGTTGAGTTAATGTGCTTGAGAGATGAACGGTTATGTCCCAACCACTTTAGCATGTCTCATTTGTTATACGCACTGATTGGGGTTTGTCAATTAATGAAAAAGTGGAGAAAAGTAATCTATCACCTATCATGTGCTCTAAAGCACCAGAATCCACAATCCAAGAGAAGTAGGGAGATGAATGCATTGCTGATGGATGTGATATGTTAGCCTTCTAAATGAGCTGTTGAAGAATATCAAGTTGTTCCTTAGAGAAAGGAACTGAGTTGTCACACTATATCGTGGGTGTGACTACATAATTCTCCCGTGCTTCGTGGTCCTGGGAGGACTTCCAATCTGTTGGTTTTCCATGAAACTTCCAACATGTCTTTGGTATGTCCTTACTTTCAACAGTAGTCACACCAAGGACACCCCTTCTTTGCGTTGTAAGTAGGATTCCAGGTAGTTAGAGCACTTGCTTTAGTTGACTTGAGAGGCTAAATTTCAGGGTTTGGATGTCCCAACATTACCCGCATACAGATTTCTTCCCTCTGAACTTCTGAAATGCTTCTCGAAGACTTGGTAATGGTTTTATGCCGAGGATTCTACCCCTTACTGCATTTAGGGACTGATCAAGTCCCATCAGAAAATTAAAACCTCTCTTGTTCTCCACGAATTTCTTGAAATATATTTAATCTTCAGAACATTTCCAGTTATGGGTTTCAAAGAGATCCACTTGTTGCCGTGAGAGTTGTGAAATAAGTTGTCACGGGACGGTTACCTTGCTTGAAGTCTTGGAGAGTGTTTTCAATCTGAAATAATTCAGCAATGTTGTCTTGATAGAAGAATCCCAAACTGCCTCCCATATATCTTGGGTTGTTGTTAGCAACAGAAAATTCTCACCAATTTCTTCATTCATAGAACTTATTAGCCATGACATAACTAGATTATTTTCGATTCTCCAAACTCGGTACTTTGAACTGCTTATTACTGGTTTCAAACACCTAAAAGATAATTATCTTTTCCTCGCCTGCTGATAAGCATCATTACAGATTGTGACCAAGCAAGATAATTGTGGTTATTCAGTTTGTAAATGGTAATTGAACTAGAGATAGTTTCTAGTTGAGTTGGGAATCGCGACATCATGAGGAAATTTGGAACAGAATTGATTGCGGAAGAGCTCGCCGAAATCCACACGGAATCCGACATAATTAGTTGTAGAAAGAGATGTTCTGGTCAAAAGAGATGGAAGCTTGCGGCAATGGCTAGGTAGAACTAGATTTAAGGTTAGGGTGGATCTGATACCATGAAAGTTTTCAAGAAAATATCTTACTTTATTTCAATATCCATGTATCCTCTATACACAAGTCGCATACTCCTACTTAAGGAATCGAAATATCCTAATTAATTACAAAATATCTCTTAAGTAATTACAGCAAATCTGCAATAAATAATAAATCTGCCAAGATTGATTTTACTACCAAGATTAATTTTCCACGGTATAGAAGTAATGGCGGTTATAAAAAGGTAAATTCTATAAAACTACAGTTAGACCTGCTATGTTATATGGAGTGGAATGTTGGGCTATGACTCAAGCACATGAGCAGAAGATGAGAGTTGTAGAGATGAGGATATTAAGGTGGATGTGTGGACATACGAGGATGGACAAAATAAGAAATGAGAGGATTAGAGAGAAAGTCGGAGTTGCATCTATTGAGGAAAAACTCCGAGAGACACGTTTAAGATGGTACGGACATGTACTTAGACGACCAATAAATGCTCCAGTTAGACGATGTGAAACTATGCTAAACATGCATATCAAACGAGGAAGAGGAAGACCAAAAAAGACTTGGTTAGCAACAATAAAACAAGATAAAATTTATTTAAATATAGATGATGGTATAATAGGAGATAGAGCTCAATGGCGTAAAAGGATTCATGCAGCTGACCCTACCAAGTGAGAAAAGGCTTGGTTGTTATTGTTGTTGTTATTGTTGTATATATTCTGACTGGGACAATTTAGTACCACCCTTTGTGAATTGAACATTAATTAACACTATGTAGAACCAAAACTTACGTACGTAGGTTTTTTCTTTTCTTTGTCAAAGATGATTGGCCGACAATTAATCCCAAAATCTTTGTACATTTATATGATCAATAGTCTTGTCATTAATTTTCTCTCAAAAGGAAGCAATGAAATAAGAGATATAAATCAGGTAAAAGTGAAAAGAAATAAGAAGAATTTGCTCACATGGAAGTTACATGACAAGTGTTGGTTGTGGTGTCACACATGCCACAAGTGACACTGTTGGCGTAGTTCGTCATTTTGTTCTCTGGGTCTACCCATCCTGGAGCCTGACTGCAAGGGTTCACCTTGAAGTTCCAAGTCTTGTTCAACTTTGAGCCAATGGTTTGTAGAACTTCAACTGTAAATTAAATGATCAATCATTGTTTTATTTATAGCATTTAACACTTGAGTGCTTGCTAATTTAAAACAAAACGGCGAAATGTATAATACTCTGAGCGTTATTTTTAAGTGACGATTAAAAATAGATGGAACAACACTTAACCATGCGAAATTTATAAAAGGGGCATTTAAAACAATAGAAAACGCTTGTTTATTTTTTTTTTAAAGGGTTTTCGTTTGTTCGAAATGATTATTAAATGAATTTATGACTTTATTCATTTCTTTAAAAATAAGCATGGATGCAAACGTGATAGATAATGCTCAAGCTAATAGCCTTCCGTGTCCTATGAAACCCTGGGGAGGATCTATCGTATTATTTTAAGCATTATATTGCAGTGTCGCACTTTTGCTGAAATGATATCCAATTTCGAAGTTTATTGCTTCCAAAACAGTAAACTTCTGGAAGACCATTAATTATAATTATGCAAAAGGGCTGAGCACCCTAGATGGCTAATTTTATAGTTACGAAGAGATAAATTAGAAAAGTCAAATTAAAAGATTTTCTCACTCGCTAGGCAACTTGACAATTGTCTATAAGATACTCTATAATTTATCTTCCTTTTCATAATGCAAGGACGAATTATAAAAGACATCTGGTGTCAGTATAATTATTTTTTACTATAAAATTAATAATCTAAATATCTAAATATTTTTCTTCTGATTAATTCTAAAGATAACTGATATTATTAATAGAAATTTTTTTATCGACTACCAAAATAAATCAAAAAGTATAGGTGAATCTTAAGCATTTAGCTAGAGCTGTCAGACTGATCGTGGGGTGTCAGGCTTGTGGCCAATAGATCATTTGGTAGGGTGAGACGAACCGACCCATCATCTTGGCGGATTCGGATCTCTAATATTAGGCGGGTCAAACCACGAGTCCATCAAAAAATTAAAAAAATAGATAAAACGGATTAAAAAATGATAATCCCAGTACAGAAGGCAGCATCCTTTGGTTAACCCCCCATTTAGAGGAAAATTTTCTACAAATACGTCGTAGCTGGGGTTCGAACCGCTGGTAGATGTCCTACCACGACACCATGGCCCCGGGGACTAAAAAAAATTAAAATTAAAAAACAAATGATAATCCTAATTAGCCTCATTGACTATCTCTAGGGTGACCGGTCCGGCCCAACAGAATTTTTCCACCGGTCACCAGGTTAAATCGGAAATCGCACACGACGATTAACCCAGCATCCTTTGGTTACGCCCCCTATTTGGAGGAAAAACTCCTGTAAATACGTCGTAATTGGGGTTCACACCATGGATACTTAGATGACAACCTAAATATCCTACTATGACACCATGACTCCGGAGAAAAGTGAGTTTATGGCTTTCATGAAACCATAATTAAATATGTTTTAATGTGTTTATTGTCTCTAGATTCATCCCGACGTAAAAATTATGGAAGACGAAGAAATTATGGAAGGACTAATAATTCTAAATACGTGTTTGGTTATAGTTTATTAGTTTTCTTTCATTCTTGCAAGTTGCAAAAAAAATTCCTTTCAATTTTTTTTCTCCTCAATCCACGTGTCCACTTAAGTCCACCATAGGTCGATCCTTGTGGATCATGGCCCAAGATAAGTTGGTCCACTTAAATCCATCTTTAAATGAGTCGAGAAAATTTCAATTAAATCTACTAAAATTATTTAGTAGGATGAGATCAATTTACAATCCAACAATTCTATATCTAATGTCACAAGTTTTTCAAACTGTGTAATATATCCCGGATGAAATTTCAACCTTTATTATTTAGAAAATTCATCTCACCACTTACCCGTGAAAAACAAAACATAAATAAATAAATGACGTTAGAACTGGTTTATTTATTTTGGTCAAAAGACCAAAATTCAAAGCCATACAACGACCCACTATAGAAAGAGTTTATCTTTCAAATTTTACATTCTTATAATTATAAGTATTGGAAAAGGTTTACTCTTGTTACTCTCCCTTTGGGAAAAATAATAGTTTGATATTTAATAAGGGGGTGAGGATACACAGTGGCCATGAGCCCATGAAAACAAAAATAAATAAATTGGATAAGTTATTCAAAAAGTTAAAATTCTTAATTCGATCACTAGTATACAAGTGAACTATTTAATTGCAATAAAATGGATTTATTCCTAAACAACCACTAAGCAAATAATTGATTTGTGCTTATCTATTCATTTGAAGAAGTTTGAGACAGAGCTAGCAATATTAAACACTACCTCATAATATACATCTTAAAATTTATTAATAAACATAAAATCTTAATAGTGACATTCAAATATATAAAGAATTAGCATAAATCGACTCATTTATAAAAAAAATAATTTATTTTAAAATTTTTTACACTGTACAAAATTATGTTTCAAAAATATATCTATTGTATATACTTTTTTTTATTAATTCAAATGATGATGAGATACTCCTATCACCCTCGAGTGACTTGATTTAAGACTCCGGACATTAACAATCAAAAACCCTTCTAATCAAACCGAAGGAGAAGAACAAGGCTAATTAAGATCTGAAAAACTGCAAATAAAATCCTTAAACCAAAAACTTTTTTTAAAAAAGGAAGAAATCAGAGTGAAGGCAATGCGGTGATTTATACCTTCATGGTCAACCAGTGTCTGTGTCTGTGCTCTGCATCTGAGGTCCAAGAAGGAACTCAAACCCAAGAGCAAAGAGGAGAGGAGGAGGAGACGATGAGGGCTAACTTTCAACAGAGTTGCCGCTGTGATGGCGCTCATCACAACGTTCCTAGACGAGAATCACGAGAGGGAGGAAGAGAAAGGACATATATGGAAGGTATTTATAGGGAGATTGTTGGAACCGACTTTAGTTAGTGCACTTACGAGAGTGTTTGGTAGAGCTTCTAATACTTTTTAGATTCTAGTTATACGAAAATACTTTTGAATGTATGTGAATGTCTAACATTTAATTCAGCTTTTGTAAATTTTAATAAAAAATTAGAAGTAAGAATTTGATTTTTTTTTTTTTTTTTACTTTTGTTTTTTTTGTTTAGGGTTTAAAATTAAAAATTGGCATTTATGATTTTAATAAATTTATCATTTAACATAATTGTGACCATGATATTTATTTTTTAAATGATATTTTATATTTTTATATAATTTGTTTTTCTAGATTTTTTTATGCATATTTTTGTGTATTTATATAAATTTTGTCATTTTTTATTTTTATTTTTATTATTTTTATATATTTTTTCATTATA
>JBBMJZ010000036.1:5764530-5775810 GCA_037833815.1 Zingiber zerumbet
AGGGCTCACCCGAACCCAATTTCCGGCCTTCTCCTCGAGCAGTCTTCCGACCCGGCTTAACGTCCCTCGAACGCCGCACACGTTCTTCTCGCCCACCGGTGTACTCTTCCCAGCTCTTTCATCCTTCGGACGCACCGAGCCCGTCGGCTCCCTTCCCGTATCGTCCTTCTCGCTAGCTGCATCTTCCGCTCGACTTCCTGCGCTCCTAAGTTCATGCACACTCAAACACAGAGATCAAACACAAAGCAGGACCTAACCAACTTGGTTGATCACATCATAACTACCATGGGGTCCAACAGTAATGCTACAGATCGAACCTGCAATCCTATGTAAATGGAGAACATCATCTGGTGATTGTAATTCAGACCAACAAAGGGAATTTAGGTGTCCGTGATAAGGGAAAACAGAGGTAGAGAGGGCACACTGTACCTTCTCGTGGCTTGATGGGTGGCGTCGGCAGGAGGTGGCAGCGAGCAGTGATTAGGGCACGTTGGAGAATCTGGTGGTTGGCGATCAGGTACAGGACGAATTGCTAGCTAGGGTTCGGCCTCCCCCCTCCTCTTGGCTGACGATCCGCCTGCACAGCGGCAACTCTAGCGTGAGATTGGCAGAGGCTGGTGTCGCCCGATCCGGTGGCTGGCAGTGGCGTAGAGGGAAGAAGGGAGAGCGGCAGTGGCGTCGGGGTTGGCTAGGGCACAAGTTGTAAATCGACAATGGCTTGCCCTCGAGTACCGACGTCAGTGGGGCTTCACCGACGACGGTAGTGGGTGGCATGACGTCGGGATGGCTAGGGCAGAGAGATCGGGATTTCTCACAGAGAGGGGTGGAGATCGAGAGAAAGGAAGAGGAGGAAGAGACGTGCCAACTTCTCTTGGTCACAGTTTTATGCACGGGAGAAGAGGAGGCGTCGCGAGTGGCGGCGACGTCGGCACGTCAGTTGGGGAAGAGAAGAAGAAGTGGTGCGGGTCGGGGGAGTCGGCGAAGGCACGGGTGAGAAAACGGAGGAAAAGAAAGAAAAAGAACCTACACCATATTTATCCCGTGACCCAATATTTATCCTTGTAACCTACACCATATGTCCTCTAAAAATTTTCCAAAAATTTTTGGAAAATTCCTTTAAGGTCACTCGCTTATTTTCGGTATTTTACACCCCCCTCCTACGACTGTTCCTTCACCTCCATAGATTGCGGACAATGCTATTCGTCAGTCTACACGTCTTCGTAAGTCTACTAAACTGCCTGATTTTGCTTATTCTTGTTATTGTACTTCCTTTGCCTCTTTTGTTGCCTCTATTCATCATCTTTCTGAGCCTTTATCCTATAAAGAAGCTGTTGGTAAGCCTCATTGGCAGATTGCTATGGACGAGGAATTAACTACTCTGCATCATACTCATACTTGGGATTTGGTACCTCTGCCACCAGGGAAATGCGTCATTGGTTCTCGTTGGGTTTATAAAATCAAAACTAAATCTGATGGTACTATCGAACGGTACAAAGATCGTCTTGTTGCTAAAGGTTACTCTTAGGAGTATGACATAGATTATGAGGAAACTTTTACCCCTGTTGCTAAAATGACCACTGTTTGTATGTTAATTGCTATTGCCTTTATTCGTCAATAGAAGATATCTCAGATGGATGTCAAAAATGCTTTCTTGAATGATGATATTCAAGAAGAAGTGTATACGGTGCCTCCTTCTGGAGTTGCTCACCGATCTGGTGAAGTTTGCAGGCTTCGTAAAGCTCTCTATGGATTCAAACAAGCACCACGTGCTTGGTTTGCCAAGTTCTCCAAGGTGATTACCTCGCTTGGCTTTCATCCCAGTAATCATGATTCAGCTTTATTTGTCAAGTGCACGCATGTAGGTCGTATACTTTTATCTTTATATGTGGATGATATAATAATTACTGGTGATGATTTTGATGGAATTGAGTCTTTGAAGTTTGAATTAGCTCGTTGTTTCTCTATGAAAGACTTGAGTTTACTACACTATTTTCTGGGGATTGAGGTCGCCTCTTCATCTAAAGGTTATCTCTTGTCTCAGTCAAAGTATATAGCTGATCTATTTGAGCGTACACGTCTCACTGACAACAGGATAGTTGATACTCTCCTTGAGTCTAATGCTAGGTACTCTCTATCAGATGGTTCTCCTATGCTAGATCCTAACCTCTACCGTACAGTTGTGGGAAGCTTGGTTTATCTTACTGTGACTCGTCCTGATATTGCGTATGTTGTACATGATGTTAGTCAGTTTGTCACTGCACCCACCACAGTTCATTGGGCTGCTATTCTTCGCATTCTTCAGTATCTTTGGGGAACTCAGTTTCAGAGTCTCTTATTCTCTTCTACTTTCTCATTAGAGATCTGTGCATACTCTGATGCTGATTGAGCGGGTGATCTTACGGATCGTAAGTCGACCACTGACTTCTATATTTTTCTTGGAGATTATCTTATCTCTTGAAAAAGTAAGAAGCAAGATGTTATTTCGAGATTCTCCACAAAAGCTGAGTATTGTGCCATGACTACCACTACTTGTGAGATTATTTGGCTACGTTGGTTGCTTGTAGATATGAGAATTTTTCTTCAGAAACCTAATGCTCTTCATTGTGATAATCATAGTGTCATTCAGATTGCGCGCAATACAATTTTTCATGAGAGAACGAAGCATATTGAGATAGATTATCATTTCACTCGTCATCATCTACAGATTGACACTATCATATTGTCTTTTGTTTCTTTCTCACTACAGATAGCTGATATGTTTACCAAGATTCATTCCGCTTCGCGCTTCTGATTTTTATCTAACAAACTCTCAATGCTTCTGGTTGTAGCATTGTGAGTGCGAGGGAGGTGTTAGATTATATAATTAGAATTATTTGTTTATAGTTTTGAGGGCAAATTAGTCTTTTACTTTTTTAATTTAGGATTTAGGTTTTCTGATAATTTACTATATAAGATTTTGTACTCTTTTTTTTCTTACCATATGTTTTTGGATGCATCAATAAAGACGACTACTTTTCTTTAACATCAATTTCTACAAATTCAACTTATGAGTTCTTGAGCCAAAAGATACTATCAGAGATCAATCTCCATGCTATAAAACCACTCGGCGAGGGAGAAATAATTTTAGACAACACTTGTCGCATCCTGGTAGCAATCAATTTCAATAAAATCTTATTAATGATTAGGTCTGAGGTTCCCGATCTTTTATTTGAGTTCCTGAAGTGCATCTTTAATTTGGACCATTTTGATTTGGCACTAGGCCCTGGTTTCGTTTTTGTTGCGCTATATCTTGATTCTTGATTGAAGTATTTCTCCCATCGTTTTATAAATGGTGTTGCAAAGACAATGATCTGCTATAGAAATGATCTATATATCATGTGAGTGTGTAGATATATATTATCTCCAGCCATTACTAAGCCCCCAAGACCTTGACTTCAACAACATGCCGACGAACATTGCAGCTTCTGTCAGCTATACCATGAACTTCCACCGTCGCCTTTCTTTAATGAATTCAAAATTCAATCTGCATTTTTCTGAAGTTTCCAGCTAGCTTCTTGATCTGTGGACCACTAATCTATAAAGAGAACTAATGTTTCTGATATTCTTTTAGGTTATGCTTGCACTCAACTCTCAGTTACATCTTAGTCTGGCACAACCTTCGAAGAAACCGTTTTCCATTACGCATCAGCTAAATCTTACGCCACTAATTTCATTTCCCTCCCACAAGAAGATGGCGGCCACCAAAAAATTGAGGAAAATAAACTGCAACCATTTTTTTTTCTCTTAAGGAAATTATATTAAATCAAGTTAAAGTTTATTTTTTTGAAAAATTGTGTATAAAGATTATTTTTAGTTTTACATCTCGGAAAATTTGTGGAGTTGCAACGGTTTTACAAAAGAAAAAAATATACTTACAAAATGCATTTCAACAGACCCAAATATGAAGAGAATTAATTAAAGCAATTAACTGTCCAGATTTGACAGTGGAAGAATTAAAACAACTAAACTATATATCCACATTCGATATCACTTTTCCTCTCCTTCTTTACGAAAGTTCATGCACTAATGAAAAAAAACAATCTAATTGAACCGAAAGTGGAATTGTATTTTTTTTTCTACGTAGTTAATGGATCTCGTACAATAATAATTATATACATACAACTATACCGGTGCTTATTAAAATTCATTTTGTTTTAAATTTTAGCAAAAAACAAACTAAAAAATTGGACGTACGTCATTAAATTTACTTCTTATAATATTATATGCTATATACATATATTATAAATCAGCTGGTTCAATCGACGTAATTGATCGTTTGTGCTATCTCCTAAAAATGATACGTACGCAATCTCCCTCTACAAAGCAATAAATAATGGAAAAATTAATCAAACGATAAATATTGTTATATTTCACATCAATGATACGTCGCCCATGTATTTATCCGGTTTATAGTGTTGGCAAATATTTAATGAAGTAGCTTTATTACCTGCTAATTAAAACTGAAAGTATATTTAACACATCCAACAAATTAGAAAAATATAAATATAAATTCTAATTCATAATTCATAATTCATAATTTTTTTCATCCCACAAAACAGCGTGCAGAAAAACATAAAAAAAAACAAATAAAAATCTTCGGGTGATGTGGCCGCGCCAGAGAGACACGACACGAGACACGAGAGAGGAATCATTTCACAGGGCCCACCGTCTTCCGCTTTATATAGCGCGAGCGTGGTACTGCCTAAACGGAATCCCATGTCCCACTCGATCCCGCTCCACTTGGTGAACCAGAAGCGAGAAGACATCTACATTTGGTCATGGGGGACCGCTTCCGACCCTCCTCTTTCCCAGCTCCCCTCCTCCTTATCCTTCTCCTTCTCGCCGGAGGCGGAGATGGCGCCGCCTCTGGGCCAATAAAGACTATAGTAGTCCTGGTAATGGAGAACCGCTCCTTCGACCACATGCTGGGGTGGATGAAGCGGCTCAATCCGGAGATCAATGGCGTGACGGGGCAGGAATGGAACCCGATCTCGGCGTCGGACCCTGCTTCGGGGCGAGTCTACTTCCGCGACGGCGCACACTACGTGGATCCTGACCCGGGGCACTCGTTCCAGGCCATACGCGAGCAGATCTTCGGGTCGAACGATTCGTCGGCGGATCCGGCGCCCATGAACGGATTCGTGCAGCAGGCGCGATCCATGTCGGATAATATGACGGAGAGCGTCATGAATGGGTTCCGGCCGGAGATGGTGGTGGTATACCAAACGCTGGTCCAGGAGTTCGCTGTGTGCGATCGATGGTTCGCGTCGATGCCGGCCTCGACGCAGCCCAATCGGCTTTACGTCCACTCCGGCACTTCCCACGGCCTCATCGGCAACGACCAGAGGTACGCATCGACTGTCCCCTGCCTGCTTAATTAGCTTCCTCTGTTTTTTCTTCTCATGGATCGCCGCGGGTTCCTTGTATTTTTAACGTTGCTGAGACCTTGAGAATTTCAGATGGGTAATTCGATTTGGGCATCATAGCTGATAGCTAGCTGTTTGTTTGTTTTTTTCGCTTTTGATCGAAAAGGTTGCTGGTAGTAGTTGTTAGGAAATCGAATTGGACGGCTCTGGATCGCTGTCTGGACCATTAATTGGACACCATGCTCCGAAAAAAGTCTTGCAGTCCAACCATACTGATTACTCTACAGTCTACAAAAGAGTAAAAGCTCATTGTGGGCCGGTCTTTATATGTCTATATAAAATTAATTATAAAATTTATAATATGTAATCTTATAATAATAACAATTATAATAAGAAATAGAAATTCTAAGATAATTTAATCTTAACGATGACTTTATTGTTTTAGTGCATGTATCCTCATGTCTTCATTATAGGACGCCTATATTATATAATTCTACCTGAAAATTTTACAGCCGCGATTCAACTCTGATGAACCATGATGCTTTATTATTATTATTTATTTATTTTTGTGTCAGTGGAGGTGTCTGCACTGGACTGCCCTTTATCCAATTTTATCTTCAAAATCATTTGTTGACCTTGATGTGTTCTATAAAAAATGGCTATTAGATAAATAATAGTTTGACTATAATATATAGGTATAATTAAAATTATTATTTTTTATAGAATCTCAATGAAGAATGCCTCTCATTTTAAAAAGGCGCCAGTATGTTTTTTTTTTAAAGTAGTCAGAATCTTTTTGGGATTTTTACGTAATTTAAATTAAGAATAAACAGGTTTATAGATTCCTGTTGATTCTTTATGATAAGTCATGATTCTTATTAAAGTTGAAAGATCAGATTAAATAATTTCAAGATTTGCAGGTTTGTTTATATGTTCGAGCTCGTGAAAAGGACAATTTAGATTGTTTATGTGAACGTAATTTCACATCTAGATTTCAAAATGCTCTCAAAGTTTCAAAATCATCAAATTATATTGCTCCCAGATCTTATAAACTCATCAATGAATCTCCTCGATTATCACACTGGTGACTCCTCACCATGGTAAAAAGGTTTAAGTGAGGGAGTTGTAGACTAGGTGAGACATTCTATATTGTTAAGATTTCTGAATTCCATGGAGAAAAGAAACTAAATTGAAGGGCAAAAAGAAGTTTTCCCTTAAATACCTGTTTGTCAAAAAGAGTTTTTGTTGATTGCTAGATTTGATGAGGCCCCCGCAAGATTTCTTGGCTCTTGTAATGAATGACGGATGCCCAAGAGGCATTCTGTTGTCTACTGTTTCCAGTGATAGCTTTGGATCTGAGATCTGAACACAATATCCCTTCTTACCAGAAAAAGAAAAGGAAGTTTTCATATCTTTGATTAATTTATTGCAAGTTGTCATTGCCTAGAAAAATTATCCAGAATTGATTAAATTGCATAATTTTGACTACAATATCCTTTTCAACACTGTATTTGAGTTGCTAACTATCTCAAGAACTTGATACAACTCATGCAGATCTCTGGCACTGGGGATGCCACAGAGAACAATATTCGAGAACATTGAAGATGCAGGACTTTCTTTTGGAATATACTACCAGAATGTACCAGCCGTTCTGTTCTATCGCAACCTTAGGAAGCTCAAATACATTTCCAAGTTTCATTCATACGAGAAGTCGTTCAAGGATCGTGCTAGAAAAGGCAACCTCGAGAACTATGTTGTCATCGAGCAGCGTTATATGGACTCCAAAGACAACCCGGCCACTGATGATCATCCTTCCCATGATGTCTACCAGGGCCAAATGTTTATCAAGGAGGTCTATGAAACCCTTCGCGCCAGTCCCCAGTGGAATGAGACCCTCTTAATTATCACTTATGATGAGCATGGTGGCTTCTTCGATCATGTTCCAACACCTGTGAGGGGTGTCCCCAGTCCTGATGACATCGTTGGGCCTGACCCTTTCTTCTTTAAGTTTGATCGGTTGGGAGTTAGGGTGCCTGCGATCATGGTCTCTCCTTGGATAAAGAAGGGCACCGGTAATTTTCATAAAATTTTCTATTTATATGGTCATTAACCTAATTGTGTGATTGCTTAATTAAGAACTATATATGTTTATGGATATTTGCAGTTGTTCACGGTCCCAGTGGACCCACTTCAACTTCAGAATATGAACATTCATCCATACCAGCCACTGTGAAGAAAATTTTTGATCTCCCTTCACCATTCCTGACAAAAAGAGATGCGTGGGCTGGAACTTTCGAAGGCATTGTGCAAACTAGGACAAAACCCCGAACTGATTGCCCAGGTGATATGTTTGCTCATCGTTTGATGCTAGCTTTATTGAAATTTAGATTCATCAGGACTCAAAGTGTGTGATATATGTTCATGAAGAATTTAGTTGCATGAATATTAAATGGTTTAAAATTTCACTAGTGGTCAAAATGAAAACTTAGGAGAATTTTATTTTTGATAAATCCATGACCATTAAAATAGTGTCGTTATTTCAATAACCTACTCAGCCGAGAAACTCAGTCATAATTTATATACGAGTGTTTCTAAACTTTTGCTTAAAATTTGTCTACGTACCAGTAGTAATTAGGTAGTCAAAAGTGATATCATATATTCTTTGTGATAAAGTTTCTGTTATGGTTTTGACTGTAAATGCAGCTCAGCTACCGACTCCTGTGAGGATTAGGAGGACTGAAGCTAATGAGGAGGCCAAGCTGAGTGAGTTCCAGCAAGAGCTTGTGCAACTCGCATCAGTTCTAAATGGCGATCATCTCCTAATCAACTTCCGAGATAAACTGAAGAATATGAATGTTAGGGAAGGGATAGCCTACATGGACACTGCCGTGAATCGCTTCTTTGAAGCCGGAATGTCCGCAAAGAAGATGGGAGTTGATGATGAACAAATAGTGCAAATGAGACCATCACTGACGTCGAGGAATGTGATTCCTTGAAGACTGTTGGATTTATGAATAAGGCCCTTCTTACTGCATGCTGATTTAAATAAGATGCGTGGGAAGGATAATACTAAAGAGGTCCTTCTTGCTGCTGCTAGATATTTACGTATCTGATAATAAAAAACAAAAACAAAAAATACAGTTCGTTGCACGAAGCTCATGTATATACGCAGTCTTATTCTATGTTTTATAATAGATTGTTTCCACAATTCGAATTCGTAATTTTTAGCTCATAAAATAACAATGATCCGTCAGATTTGATCATTGCAGGGGAAAATAAAACTCCGGTTATTAGAAATTTTGAATGGTTCAACAAAATAGGATCCAGGGAAAGCCCGGTTCACTTCCAAATCTGGCTCAACTACTTGAGAACTACAATCCAACACAACTGCCTTGCAACAATGGAATTTCGACCCAAATTCAACGAAACGACCCAAAAGAGCACAGCTCAATTAATTGGAGCACATGAGGTGACTCAGGCAGACGTGCAGGGCTCACGGGCGAATCCAATCCTAGAATTTGGCACATCGAAGAGCACTCGGTGGTTCTGCTGTTGCATGTTGGCGAACACGTTCAGCACCGAGTTCACGTTGTCTGGCGCCGCCGCCATCGCCAGGCACGCGGTCGACCCGGCGGTGCTGTGGATCATCACGTTCTCAGGCGGCAGCGTCACGTTCATCCCCGTGAACATGAACGTCAAGGACGGGGGCGTCACCGCACTGCCGCTGTAGCACGTGTCGAATCCCCCCAGAGACGTCACCGGTCCCACTGCCCGCATCCTGCGTCGGAACTCCTCCCGCAAGACCACGTACGCCGGCGCCACCAGCCGCGTGAACATGGTTCCGGAGTCGACCACTGTGCCCGCCCCGGTGGCGGGGTCGAATGCGAGCGCCGCAGTCGGTACGTCGAGCACTTTGCGCCCCACCATGATCCCGGTCATGTTGACGTAGTAGAGGGACGAGCGGCGGGGGTTGGAGAGCAGCGGCGTAGTCTTGATAACCCGCGGCTGACCAGCTGTTCCAAGCTTCAGCGAGCCGGTGAAGTTGAGTGATTTGAAGCTTGGGAGGCAGTAGGAGAAGGTAGAGCTATAGAGATCCCTGGTTTGGGAGAGGAAGGAGAGCGGGCCGCGTCCGAGGCCAAGCAAGCCCTGCGGTGGCAAGGAACTTCCGGTGACCTTCTGCATGCACCCGAATGTATACACCGGCACGACGTTGGATGCTAGAGTGAGCACGTCCTGCGAGAGCGCCGCCTGAACAGAGGAGCCACCGTAGGTGAGATTAAAGGAGCAGGCGGTCGCGCCTGCGGGGCAGGTGGGGTTGGGCACCTGAGTGCACCGAGGGGAGCCGCAGCGGACCGGGAGGTAAGTGGCGGAGCGAGCTGGGTCGAACGCTGGAGTCGCGGAGGTGCATCCCACGCAACCGAAGCAGGGGACCCAGGCTGCGTCGCTGCTGGTGTCGAGTGCAACGAGCAACGACTGAGCCGGGGAGCCCACGGCGGCGCGGATGACGTAGTTGGGAATCTGAAGGAACTGCCGGCCTGACGCGACGGGCACGGAAGCGCTTCCGGTGGCGGCGACGGCCAGGGAGGACAGGTAGGCAAGGCGTGACTCGTCGCGACCCATGAGGTCCGCCACTCTGTCCTCCCACGAGGCGTATTGGCCGAGCGGCGAGCACGGGCCGAAGGCGTGGAGAACGTGGAGCGTGGAGCCATCGTCTTTCGGAATGTGGCAGCGGGAGGCGCCGGCGCCTGCGGCCGCTGCCATTGCGACGCGAGAGAGGCTTAGTAGTAGAAGAAGGAGGCAAGCCATGCTTGTCGGCTTCGTTTCCGCTATAGAGCTACTTGTTTGGGGGAGGAAAGCGAGCTGTAGATATGGATTTAAATCGGAGAAGGATGAGATCGTTCAGAGCATTATTGAAGGGATTTGATTATGGTGAGTCTCGTGTGCTAGCATTGGCAGTGCTGTTGTCATGATCCGCTGAGCAAGTCATGGACTCCGCAGGTACTGCATGAATGGATTTTTGTCTTCTTGTTGGCAGTTCATATCCATGGATCTTGTTTGGGAGCTTGAGTGAGTAAATGTGGTGGGCTTCATGTGATTCCTAAATTATTCTCATTGTAGTGTTTCTATTGTTCTTATTCTTCTCTAATCGATACTATTATTCTTCGTAGAATTTAGTAGCTATATATAGAAAAGATAAGCAGAGTGGCGGCCTCATGTTCCGAGTTAATAACCAACCCTTTGTCCTTGCAATTTGCATGTCTTGGACTTGTTTAAGAAGCAAGGAATTATCGTTGATGTTTGTTAGGTGTAAGAAGATAAACATTGTCCAAATTAGTCACCCTCAATTGCTTATGAGCAAAGACATCCAGATGATTGCTTTCAAGTATAGAACATGGCCTTGGAAAATTACTAACTTAAATAGGTGGAGCACACCTAGAACTATGGATGTTAAAGGCCTATTTTCTTCTTTAATATCATTAAGTTTGTACAACTAAATAGATGGTGATCCTGTTCAAAAGTGGAAAGGTAGAAAACTAAAGTTGTGACGGCTTCACTGATCAGCTCTAGACCTCACTCTGCTTTGTAAAATAAGTTACGTCAGTGTCGAGTCAAGAAAGTGGTCCCCGGTTTTGACCCTCCGATCCTTAAGTTAGCCACTGAAATAGTAGAAGAAAGGGGAACGACAATAACTTTAGCGCATACAATGAATAATGCGTACCTCCGCTGGTGATAGACCTCCCTTTATATAGAGCTCTGGTGGGTGACGTGCATGCTTCTCGAGGTGTGGACACGTTCTCCAATATGTTCTATGAAGGGACCTGTCAGGAAAGCACCTTTGATACCATACCTTAACAGGACATGCATATCCCTGACA
>JBBMJZ010000036.1:5879577-5892836 GCA_037833815.1 Zingiber zerumbet
AAAGTAGTCTTTATGATACCCATATCACCCTATATTTCTCATCATTAGCTTGTTACAATGAGCATGCTCGTTCTTTTCCATAGTCCTTGCTCAAACCTCTTATACTTTGTTCATAATTTTAAATCTTAAATATATATATAATATATCTTAAAAAATAAAAAGAAATTATTCTACTTGAATTTAGGCACCCGAGGTCCAATAGTGAGTCTATATATATAAATATATATATATATATATCTATATATATAAAAAATAAATGTATCTCTTTGGGTACCATGGTCACTAACTAAATATTATTGGTTATTGACTTGATGTCTTCAATTATCAAACTGTGGACACACCTTTTTGAATAAATTTATCTCTTTAAATAAAAATTATTAAAATTGTAACAAGAATTGTGTTGATATTTTTTTTAAAAAATTAACCTTGCATAATTTTGAGAATGATCAGTTTAATCCAATAAAAATTTTACATGAGCTATTAAATAAATTAAAAAGTGCTAGTAGTGGGTGATTCATTAATTTAACGTTCATAGGATAACCATCTATTAAGAAAAATTTATGCGTCAATTTACTAAATTTAAGACTTGATATATGCCTAAAATTAAGAAGGCAGCCTACAGTTAATTGGGTTGATATTGCACTATATTAATTTTTTTGATAATTTAAATCAAATAATTTTGGCAATTTTTTTTATAAACTTCATTAGAAATCACATAAATCATTATTTTGTTTTCTAAAGTTTTAAATAATTATTTTACAAATATTTTTTTACCAAAAAATAATTAGTTCAATCCATTTTATTCTAATGATTTCAACAATATTTCTATTTATCCATTATATTTAAGTTTAGACTTAAAAAAATTAAAAAGAAAGAGGAGTTATTATCAAGAATTTTTAAACTAAAATTCTGATAATAAAAAACCACTCATTTTAATTTAAAATAATATTTTATACAAATCTCATTTTAGTAATTTTAGTAATAAATCAAATGATATTTGATGTGTTAGATAGGAGAGTCTCCACGTGGCAGGGCTAGGTCAGAAGTCAAGTCATTGGTCAAAAGTCAAGCAAAGATGAAGGTCAAAGTAGACCCCGTACTAGCTGCGTTCTGCTTAAGGCTCGGGTTGCAGGTTCGAGACTCGGCGGCTGCATACCTTCTTATTTCAATTTATTTCCTATTCATTAACTACTGTTTAAATGGAGTTCGTTATATATATGGTTAACAAAACATTTGCAGCTCAGTTGGTCCTATGGATGTATTGTATGTGGGAATTAGATCAAATTTCTTGGGTTATTCTGCATGTTTTCTGCCGGATTTTATATATAGTCCTGATGTTTAAAAAGGAATATATATTGGTTCAGTTTATTGTTTCACAATTGCTTAGTGATTAATGCTTAAAGATTTGCTAGTAATGAAATATTCTGCATGTGCCACTAGTAGGAGTAGCCAGGACCGAATTATGCAAAGCTATAAATGTATACAAGTTTTAATGCCATGATGGAAACATGCTATTTCAATCCTAGGGGGCTCAGTCCATCATACTCCTTTGACAAGGTCCTCCCAACTCCTTTGGCTTGGCCCACCCGACTCCTCGGGATTGGTCGACCTGATTCCTTGGGATCAGTCCATCTGACTCCCCAGGCTCGGTCCACCTGACTCAATGGGCTTGGCCCACCCGACTCCCCATGTTCGGTCTACCTAACTCCTCTAGATCAATCCACCATACTCCTCCGACTCGGTTCATCCAACTCCTTCCACGAAGTTACCTCTGGCCCCCCTAGCCTGGTGTCATCCGACTTCCCCATCTCTCTCCAACTTGGCGTCACACGATCATGTTCAGCTCCAGCAGCTCGGGCTAATGTCCTCCATAGGTGAGACATTAGCTCGGGCTAATGTCTGCCATAGGTGAGGAAAGAATGTGGGTGCTGTGTATGGAAAACATGAGGAAACAGGGGACATGTATAGTGGAGTGGGGGTTTATGTAGCCTCCCACTATGTTAGCGTGGGGGAAGGTATAAAAAGAAGTTTGCTTTAGCATATGCAAGTATGCACACATATGCATATGAACCCTTCTCTTTCTTCACTATTCTTCTTCTCTAAACCCTATTCTAACTTAAGCGCTGGAGTGGTCACACCGAATTCGTCTATTCTAACCTCGTGCTAAGTGTTACAAGGACCCCCCCTAGATTGTTAGTATTAGCCTTAAAAGCCAATTATGAGATGATTAGGCTTATTGGTTAATGAGTCCAATCCGAGTTAGACTCATTGGGTTGGATAGAGTCTAATATGTGTTAGACTCATTGAGTTAGACTTAATTGAATCCATTCATTCATGAAAAGAAAATGATTGTTAATTAGATTAATCATGCATTAAGGAAGATGAAAAGACAATGATGGTTAATTAGATTAATCATGCATTAAGGAAGATAAAAAGACAATGATGTTTAATTGGATGCATTAAGGAAGATGAAAAGACAATGATGGTTAATTAGATTAATCATGCATTAATAAGAGAAAGACTAAAGGGCAAAACCCCTTGGTATTCATGGGATGAATATAAAAGAAATTTTGTCAATGTATTTTATAGATGAAACTTGTCATCTTGTTCTTCCTCTTCTCTTCTTGATCTTGGCCAAACCACTCTTGCTTGCTAGCACAAGAAGGTGGTTCTTCTTCGAAGCTGTGTTCGTGCGATGGATGTAACGTGTTCGTGTGGATACCATAGAGGCACAAACACTTGATCGAACTGAGATCTGCATCCAAAGAAAAGTTGCTGTCGGGATTGCGAAGGACATGCAACAAAGATATAAATCTCATCAAACTTAGTATATGTGTTTTTCTCCTTCACATATATCTTCTGGAGAGGATCTAGATAATTTTCCACTGTACTTTCTGTGTATTTAGCGCTTTAGATCCTTACAATTAGACCTTAGGGGAGGGAATCCTAGATAGCGAGAAGTCTTGAAGGAGTGAATTCCAAGCAAAGGAAAACCCTAGGGGAGTGAATCCTAGGTAGTGAGAAGTTTTGGAAGAGTGAACTCCAAGCAAAGGAAAATCTTAGGGGATTGAACTCTATGTAGTGAGAAGTTTTGGAAGAGTGAACTCCAAGCAAAGGAAAATCTTAGGGGATTGAACTCTATGTAGTGAGAAGTCTTAGAGGAGTGAACTCTAGGCAAATGTGACCTTACCAATGAATCTTGAATGCTATTAATACTGCTTTACTTTTTATATCTATTGTACTAATTCAGTATTGTAGGAAAGTCTTAGTGGATTGGGTTGATTGGACATTAAGCGGACAGATAAAGTTTAAATAGGTCTGGAGGACCAGATGCTTGGTAGGTAAGTTGAGGTAAGATCTTAGAGTAGAGTTGTAAGGTTTTGTCCTAGTTTGGCACAAATCTTAGGCGATGATTCGATTGAAGAAACCAACGGAGGTTTCTAAGTCGAGATTAGACAGTTCTAACTCTTATTCATTCATATTTCTATATTATCTAACTCTATTTTGTAGGATCATATGATCTCTTGAACTTTAATGAAGTTTTTTTAAGTCGAGATCAGACAGTTCTAATTATCTTATTTATGCATCTCTCTATATTATCTAACTTTGTTTTGTAGGATTATATGACCTCTTGAATTTCAAAGGCTCATAACTTTTGACTCTTTATTAGTGGCCACACTTGTAGAATTCAGAGATCTACAATTCAAAGATCTATATTTGATTAGTTGACCCAACTAGAGGATTAGTAGACTGATCCAAGTGGATAAGAACGGTAAAGATTCAAAAGATTTGGCAAAAAAAGGCAACAGGGGTTCCATCGACTGATAAATGGTATCGATCGATTGGTCAACATTTAGTAAGTGGTTCTAGATTAGATCAAATTATGAAAAAAAGGTATACTCAGGGTTTCGTCGATGGATTATCTTTATCAGTAGTCGTACCGTGAAAATCAAAGGATTGAGTAGATCAGATCGGGGCAAACAAGAAAGGGCGCAGAGATTAGTTGACATATAAGATGTTTAGTCGACGGATTGTTTCAGTCGATGCATCGTGTTTCTAGTCGACTAAATAGTACCTTTAAAAGAAGCCTTCAAGATCTGAGCTGCACAATAATCTTCTTTCTATGCTCAATCTCATTTCTTGCATTCATTTGGGGTGTTAATATGTTGTTACTATTCACCTTCATTATTAAACAATTTTGCTTCTTTGAAAGAACTATATTAATTTACCCATCAGAAATGATTAAATAATCTCCCCTTTCATTAAAATGAAATAATTTCTAAATTTTAAAAAATATAGATTTTTTCAAAATATTTTCAAAGAGTGATTTTTAAAATATTTTTAAAATACTTTTCAAACAATATCTTTGAAAAATATTTTCAAACATTTGAAACTATTTTCAAGGAATTTTCTATAAAAATTCTAAAATATTTTTAAAGATATTTTCAGTAAATTTCCAAGTTGAATTTGAAAACTCCCCCTTAAACAATGTTATGTTTTTAAGAAGTTGAGCTCCACCTAACTCTGACACTCCCCACGGCCCATGGAGGTTGAGCAGAATGATATAGATCGAAATATCTAAGAGACCCTATGACGAGGAGCATTGAAGTTTAACTTTATATGAATAGCAGACTATGTAAGTAAAACGTGAAAGATGCATGGGAAGAGAGAGTCAAGAACTCAATGCATCTAAGCGATGATAGTTGAGGCAAACTACATAAGTGGAGTATAAAGAATGACACAAAGAATGAGCCAATAAATTAGTGAATACGTGGGATATAAAGTTTAATGGGAGATGACTTGGTGGCAAAAGCAGTTGTATGATGAGATACACACACATGCATCGACTTTACTCATCATTAGTGCAAAGATACACATCACTGTCTCATGGGCAGAGTCTTTTCCAACCAATTATTGTACTCGAAAAGTGAATGCTTAATGAAAACTAAGTGGATGGAAGAAGATGATGACCAAAATAAACGATACATGGACTTTACCACTCCCAGCAAGGAATGAAGATATTGATGAAAAGCTGGAAGGCATAAATGAAACCATATCACCAGCTAGTGGTGGAACCACGAGGCCCTCACACTCATCAAGGATGAGGTGTTTATCTTATTTTATAAAATTTCTAAAATTAGATTATTATTTTTGTACGTCAACCCTATTAATTAATTAATTAATTAATTATAATCAAGATGTTTAAATTTTACCCAATTAATTTTGGAGATAGATAGTTTTTTTTCTAATTATTTGTCTATCAAATAAATTCGAGCTCAACGTAGGTACATTTGAAGATTCATCTGTTAATGTCATTTACCTACACTATGTTGTGATTGTGTTTTTCAACTCTGGACAGTCACTAATACTTTGATAACTCTATTCCCTGACTGAGAGCATTTGTCTAGTACTTTGATATATCTAGTGGCTTCCTAATTCTTGAGCATTTATTCTACACCTTAGTGTCTTCCTTGAAAGTAACAAGAGGTAAAGTGACTAATGCTCTATTCACTTGTAGACAACATCTCTCTGGTCTCTTTCCGATGTAATCAGACCAACCTTTCGGCGTCTTCCTAAATGTAATACTATCTATCCCATAAAAATGTTAGTTATCTAGTATTGTATTGATTTAATCACTTAATCTTCTACTAAAAAAATTCTACTTCATCGTTGCCACTACTACTTTAATTTCTTGTTACAATAAAATCATGATAAAATTTTCAGAGGAAAATTAGGTGTGATGATTTGCATAAAGTTCAATATAAAAAAATATTTGTAAGATATATATGGTCCATGAATGATTTACATGTCTTTAGAGGGAATGGTGTCAACAACAAAAAGAAAGACAATCATGGAGGTTGTGGTGTGTCAACATCTTATGATGCGTTAGCATTGCGTGAGTGCTGACACCATTGGTCTATAGTTAGTGAGAAAGGAGGATAGTGAAATGTGTTGGTTTATTGGTTAAGGAGACAGGAGAGCGCACGATGACTCTATAGTCTTTCCTCTAATTAAGAACACAAAAAGATTGAAGTTGGCTCTAATACCATAATAAATTTGATTGCAGAATAATGAAATCGATCAATATAGTTCTCTTTTGTAGAAATGTAATATGATGATAATGAAAGTTAACATAAATATAAAAATGATACATAGATGGCATTAATCAAGAAGTGTCAAAGTTCTTAATGTGTATCTCTAATATTATTAATAATCAATCAAGATATAGAATGATTAATATTGTAATCTTTGGAGAAAAAGATAATAGATACTAAAGTTGGTTCATATAATAATTTTATTTTGTTCTATCTATTAGTGCAATTGTGCCCTTAGTTATTAGGATTGATCATGTAATTTTAATATTTGAGTAAAAAATTTAAATTAGGATCTGATTTATTGTATCTATGATATTGAGATACACATGGAAACTTAGCGTGGCCAAGGGTGATGATGACTTGATGGCTTGAGGTTTATTAAGATAAAAAAAAAGATGGAATAGAACATCTTAGGAATCATTGATGAAGTGCATCGGAATGTAACTGAATCATAGAAGATGAACTAGGTAGGTAAAGTGAAAAAGGTGACACAGAATGTGTTGAGAGCTAAGTTCAACTAAGGAACAAGTAGATGAGAAACAACATTCTAGAAAAGAAGCTACAAGGTAAACAACTTTTTTTTTTTAATCTACAATGTAAGTATACATTAGTCCATGTAATATATACATCTGGTTGACTAAAAGTCAACTAGAGTTATATCCCTCCAAAGCCAATTGATGTATAATTATACTCACATAGGACAACTATACCTAGTCACTCTATATGAGTGTCAACTACCCACTGCTTAAACAAGATCTGGATATCAGGATATAAAAAATGATAATCTTTTGTGCTCGAGTTTTTGTCTCATGAATAACACATGGCTTTGGGAGAGAAGTAGACTCAAAGACCACTTAGTTACTTATTATCCAAACTTGATAAACTGTGCAGGCTAAGGATTCTTTTTACTCAATTCTGTTATGTGGTTCCTCTCGCATCTTTATGCATCCATTTGTTGACTTCTTTAGTGTCGACATAGTATTATAATTGATTAGCATCCATTACTTGATATGCTCTCATCTGTATTTTCTGTATCGACATTCAAAAAATAGTTGTTCCAACACCTCCAATTCATTGCTATATAAGTCACATTGACCATCAATTTCTAGGTAAGGAATTCTACCTTTTGTTAATAACTTGCCCTTTACTAATAATATGTTACATAATAAATGCGTACTCCAAAGGCAACAAAAATTTCCAAATGTCCTTCGAATGGGTTGAACTCTACCTTTCGGACTGAGGTAGTGATAAGCCTTTGTAGTATCTTTAACCACACTAATACTCCAACTTGAAAGCAAACCAACCACTACACTTTGTTGTGCTTCCAAACTCACTAGGAGGTTTTGAATTCTAACAACCCATTTCCAAAAAAGGAGAGTCTCATTTCCTGACCCTATAAAAAAAATAGTCGATGAATTTTATAATAAATTAAAAAAAGAATTATCACAAAATTAATTTGTGACTAAATCTATGATAAAAAAAATTTCGGTGCAAATAAGCCATTACCAAATTTTATGACAAAATAATGTACATTCGTTGCAAATTTTACGATGAATTGGTTTTTTGTCACAAAATTTATTGCAAATTTACGATGAAAAATAATTTATCACAAAATTTTATGATCTCAAATCTGTAATGAAAAGAAATATTCGTCACAAAATTCGTTGCCAATTTGCGACGAAAAAGAATTCGCCAGAAATTCCATGATCCCAAATTCGTGACGAAACGGGATATTCATTGCAAATTTACGATGAACAAACATTCATAGTAGATTTGGGACAAATAAAGATTCATCACAAATCTGCGATAATCTAGGGTTCATTACAGATTCAAAAAATCTATGACAAACATTTTTTCGTCTCTAGAGACATTGCAAATTTGTGTGGTAAAAAATATCAATTTTGTGATAAAAATAACTTTTTGCCATAGAATTTGCGACGAAACACATTTTCGTCACAAAATTTGTTACGAAATTAGATTTTTGTCATAGAATCTACAATGAATACCTGCTTACGTTGTAGATTCTATGACAAAAATCCATTTTGTTGTAGAATCTGGGAGAAAAACTATTTCCATCGTAAATTCTACGACGAAAATAGTTTTTATTTCAAAATTACGATACACAGTGAAAATTATGATAAATTTGTGACGAATGATTTTGTTACAAATTCATCGCAAAATACAAATTTTTTTCATAGACCCTACCCATTTGTGTTTTTTATTATGTATACAAATCAGATTCAAACCTATTTTTATATAAACACAACAATAAACAATCCAATACTTCCTACACAACAATTACATAATCCAACACATCCTATATACACAATTCATCCAAACAAGTCATATTTGTATTCAATCCACTACATCCTATATACACAATTCATCGAAACAAGTCATTAATACAAGTCCAAATATCCAAAATGAAATTATACAAAAACAAACATATTCATACAAGAGATCCATCGATATACACATATCATAGTTCAACAAGTTTCATACACTGTGAATTTCAGGGATAGACTTCGGATATTCAACGAAGTAATAAGCTGATAATTACCAAAGTATAGGAACGTGAAGTAAAAGGGTCAATTTATTACTTCTCCACTTTGTGGTGAAATTTTTGTTGGGTCTAAACCGGTTTGAAATTAAACCGTTTATGAAGTAAATTTTTTTTTTTACTTCATTGGTCCTATAAAAGTACCAAAGAAGTTGATCATATATGACTTCACAGGTTATATTAATTGATGAAGTAAATTATTTATATGACTTCATAATTTTTTTAATTGTGGTGCAGTAAATATTTACTTTAACTTCATCACTATTTAAATTTGTCGAAGTCATTTGTAGTGCATTACTACACAATTTATTTGTAGTGTAGAAGTACTTGATAAAATTTTACTACAATGAAATTTTAATTTAACGAAGTAATTTATATGAACGACTTCACAAATTTAAACTGTGACAAAGTAAATATTTTCTTTAACTTCGCCACTATTTAAATTTGTCAAAGTCATTTGTATTGTATTACACCACCATTTATTTGTAGTATAGAAGTAAAGTAATTGACTATATTTTACTATAACATAATTATTTTTGAACAAAACATTTTTTACTGCCAAAATAGAATAAATATATGCCATAAATATCTATCACAATCCAAAAGTGCATTCACAAAAGACATGTTTGACTAGTTGCACACAAACAAATAACATGTTTGACAAACTGCACTCAAAAGTGTATCCACAAATCTCTAAATACAATCTAAAAATTTATATCACAACCTACACGTACGACCCTTAGGCATCCACATACAAGTAGATGAATTTGCTCCATTCACTTCTTACTTCATCATATTGACATTAATTATAATACCGATTCTTAATTGATTTTGCAAACTAAAATAGAAATTTGAAATAAATAACATGAATATAAGATATTTACAGCAATATAAAAAAGATTCACACATATGAACCAAGAAAAGAAATAAAGGACATGGCAAAAATGAAAAATCTTACAGGAGCTTCTTACGATGTGATCAGGATCAAGCAAGATTGCTTTCTTGGTATTCAAGTTATCAATTTTCCATATAGTTGTTAGTACTAAGAAATGAATGATTCAATCCTTCTTGAACATCTGAAGCATGTTTCTCATCGTTTTGTCATATTTATACTTCTTATGTTCATTTAGTTTTCAAAATTTTGCATCTCTACATCAACTCCTTCCCACAATTGTTGCAAATCTTCAACTAGCACCTCCAGATAGACATATATATCGTTTCCTAGTTGCTTAGGCCCTGAAATGAGCATAGTTAGCATGATGTATTTCCTCTTCATGCACATGTTGGTAGGTATATTATAGTTGGCCAACATGATTGGTCAACAGTTGTACCGACTACTTAGGTTGTTATGAGGATTAATGTCATCAGCAGCAAGTGCTAAGCGAAGATTTCTTAGTTCACTTTCAAAATCAAGCCACATATGATCCACCAACTTCCACAATGGTGAAATATTTGGATGATGTAACTGACTAGCAACTCGTGTGGTATCTACATGCCATGTTAAATTTCTTGATGTCTCTAATGATTTAAACATGTGCTTAAATCTTGGTATGGGAGGAAAATACCAAACCACCTTGGAAGAAACACCTTTCTTTTCAACCTTGTTCTTGGTTAGCTTCCACCATGACAAGCCACATTTAGGGCTCCTCTAGTGAGGGGAAGTTTCAGATGATATTCTTGGAGCAGAGTGTTGATTGACAATTATTTCGATCAACTATCTAGTGATCACAAGATTATTTACTAAAGGTCTTAAAGTCTATATGCAGATTAGAGTATTTGACCTTTTGTCGATATTTGTTAGAGGACATTTATGAGAATAATTATAAGAGCAGTAGTGATATCCTTTTAATGAGTAGACTCTCAATCAAGAGGTTAAGTGACCCTTAGGACTTTAGATTGATATTCCATTATTGTGGATATTTGAGTATCTAGAATGATGAGAATTGATCACTATAAGTTAGATTTGTGAGCACATGACTGGTTTATGATGTGCGTAGATTATATACACTTTATGAATATTTTGACGCACATATACTTGTATTTTATGAGCATAATCTATGTTTATTACATTCAATTTCATTATAATGTCATATTTCCACTCCTTTTATTCGAAGATCTACTCTTTACTTATTTTGATTGAAAGGATGCACTTTTAGAGTGAAAATGATGCTGGTAGATAACTCGAAGAACAAACGAAGAAAAAGGGCCCAACCAGGGACGAAGCCAAAAGGAGAAGAGAGGGGGGCGATGGCGGTGGCCGCCCCCCCTCTCAATTTGTAACTATAAGAAGTATATGGGGTATAAGAATAGATGGTATAATAGAGGCAATGACATGATCGCCTCCCCTCAATATAAACACATACATTTTACCCCCTCGATATAAAAATCCTAGGTTCGTCTCTGGGCCTGGCCGTGTAGAATCCACATAGCTGTACCACATGCCCAGAGGAGGAGAAGGCCACGACTGTATGAACCCACACGGTCATGCCCCTTACCAGAGGCAAATCAAGCTCAGACCATGTGAAACAACATGGCTGTGTCCCTTCTCCCCTGGCCAGGAAGCACACGACCGTGCCAAAAGACATGGCCATGCCAAAAGGCATTACCGTGCCATTCTTCCAGGGCCGAGGAAGACCTTGGAGGTGTGTTTTAATATGGCCGTGTAGCGGAGAACATGAGACCGTGCCATATGAAAATAAGGCTATGTTGAAACCTGAACATGTTGGTTGCTACTCGGAATACCATACTGATTCCATTGTATAAAAATTTGTACAAGTACTGAACCTTTCTTAGCTACCCATGTGTTCTTTAGAAGTTAAACTTGGATCACAAACGGAACTTAACATTATTGATCCAAATTCAACTTATCTGTTCTTAGAGGTTAGACTTGGATTGCAAACGGAACTTAACATTATTAATCCAAGTCCGACCCACGTTATAAAGTTGATTAAATATTTATTTCTAAAATTGGCTTCCAAGTTAAACATGGCGAGACACTAGGCCTTATTGGGTATGGGATCATCCACCATTTCCTTGACAAAGTCTTTTAAAGAAATTCAATATTTAATCTCTTTATAGTAACACTAGGTTTAACCACTAAGAATAATCGAATCACAAGATCAAAAAACAAAAGAACACTAAGTCGAAAAACAAATACAAAAATGATTGCCTCTTGTGTTGGTATTTCAAAATCTATACAAAGAATCATGAACTAGTATGATGTGGAATAAAACAACTAGTTATACCTTTCTTTGTAGATTCAGCAACCTCTTGATCTTCTATTGTATTCATCTCCTTCTCTTGGATGTCGTGTGAGCGACGATCTACCAAGATGAAACTCTACCCAAGCCTTCTTCTATCTTCCAAGTCTCGACCACCAAGGGATGCCAAAATAGGAAACTTCCTTTCTTCTCCTTCTTCATGCCCTCCAAGCAATCGGCCACCAAGTGCTTCTCCTCCTTATCTTCTTCCTCTCCAAGCAACCAGCCACAAGGATTTTCTAATCCTTGATGTCGCCGGCCCTAAGGAAGCAAAAGAGGAGATAAGTGGGGTGTCAGCCTAAGGGAGAAGGAAAGGAAATAGTGGCCAGCCACCCAAGGAAAAGAGAGGAGGGAATAATAGATGTGTATCTCATGAAGGTACCCTCTACCGCTCTTTTATAGTCCTTGGTGAATCCAAAAAAGGAAAATTTTATAACAAAAAAAATAAAACTTTCTTTTATTATTCTATCATGGTCGACCCCTATCATCTCTATCAAACAAGGAAATATTTTAAACACAAATTAAAATCTCTCTTTTAAAATCCCTTTTATGGATAGCTTTAAAAGCCATGTTTTATAAAATTAAAATATCTCTCTTTTAAATGGATATCTATAAAAGAAAATATTTTAAAATAAAACTTCTTTTAAATCATAGTCAAAAAAAAGGAGAATTTTATCAAAAATTAAATTTTTTTTTAAACATTCTAGACAACTCCAAATAAGGAAAGATATCAAATCTCTTTTTAATCCTTTGTAGAAATCTATAAAAGGAAAGATTTTAAAATTCTCTTTTAAAATCATGAGGATGATATCATAAAAGGAAAGTTTTTAACAAAATAAAATTTTCTTTTAGGACCTTTTGTGACCGATCTAAAAAAGGAAACTTTTATAATTAAAATCTTTTTGTGAAAGATTTTAAAAATTAAAACTTGCTTTTAATTTAATGTGGTTGGCCACCTAGCTTGGGCTCCAAGCATGGCCGGCCACATCTTGGCTCCATTCTTTGGTTTAGCCGGCCCTAACTTGGGCTCCAAGCTTGGCTTGGCCAACCATATTAAGATGGGTAAGAAGTTAGATTTTTGGATAGATATAAGGCTTTATATGAGAGGCTATAATAGGGATCGAGAGGAGGAATTGATTTTTGTCTCCCGATGAACTTGAGCTTCCCATGTTCGCACCGAATACCCAACTCAAGTTCATCAATAATAACTCATACCACTAAAGAGTTATTATTGAACTACCGCGACAATCCCATATTACATTATGGACTCCTTCTTATCATGAGTGCATTAATCTCCCTGTGTTTAAGATATCGAATGTCCACTAATTAAATGAGTTACTGACA